>JAIFKG010001317.1:0-15249 GCA_020351975.1 Phyllosticta ampelicida | reverse complement strand
ACGATGGAGGGAGCGCGTCGCTTGCACCTGAAGGCCATATGTACGTCTTTTTGGCCTTCAGCAGCTGGACATGATGATTGTTTCAAACGGGCGGTGAGTAAGTGGAGTTTTTGAATGTTGCGATGCAGCCAGCGCCCCTCGACGTGTAATGTACATGGCCGGCCAACGTCTGACGACCCACCTCGGGGTACCTACCTACCTAGTCCTGCTCGCTCATGGCGCACGACACAATATCACACGACGCGCACGCCGGTGGAGAAGGTAAGCAGAGCATGTGTGAAATTTTTTTATTTTGAACAAGTGATGGGAGATGGATGAAATGTCATCATCCTAGTGGCATCGTATCTGCGCCTATGCACAACGAACGCCCTGCGCGGTGCGGAGCAAAGCGCGCACGCCAGCCAGCCAGCCAGTCATATTCTTCCGCCCTGTCGACATGCCTCCATACTACTCTATCGGCGCCATATCATCACTGAGCCCTGATACCTCGATCCACTAGCTCGCCCACTCACCCACACCTCAAGCCTCGCTCTTGCCTTCGTACGGCACGCGGAGCTCCCTTCTCGCGCGCCAAAACGCAATGGTGCCGTAAACCGCCGTCGAAGTCCACAGCAACAGTCCGGTGAGATCGACCCAGACGCTGTTCTTCATGCGCTTGACGCCCGCGTCGCCCTCTGCGTTCTCGCCAATGTACATCTTGCCAAAGATGCCAAACAGCACTAGCCAGAGGAGCCAGAGGGTCCAGTCCCAGGCGAAGAGGGTGGCGCTCTTGAAGAGCGGGATGACGTAGATGCAGACGGTGAGTGCTGACAGGCCGCCCGTTGTCACCGCAAACACCCACTTGGAGTCGGCATAGGCGTGGGCTTGTTGCGCGGCGTGCAGATCGCGGCCGTAGAGGCCGCACACGGTCAGCCCGATAACGAATTGCAGGAGCCGCGTGAAGATGCGTAGGTACAAGCCGAAGGCGCTACTGCCGCTCGCCGGCGCCGGCATCCTGCTGCCCAGGTTGAGCATGGTCGAGTGGTTGTACGAGTGGTGGTAGGGATACGAGTCAGTGGTGTGTGCTGGCGCGGGAGCTGCGGGGTGTTGGTGAAGGGTGCTTGGGAAAGCGTGGTCGTGTTGGGCGTAGTGCTCGTTGGTTGCTCGGTCAAAGTGCTTTTGCTGCTGGCGCTTGGTGTAGGCCTTTTTGCCCTGATTGAAAGCGAGTTTGAGGACAGGTTTGGCGAGGACTGTCGCCATGTGGTCAGTCGCCGGCGACCTACAGTGAGAAGAGTGTTGTTGGTGATTTGGTGAAATTAAAGCTTTTGGGGTCGGTGTGCTTCGAGCGCGCTCTAGGTGATGCGGGAGTGGAGGCTTACTTGATTAGAAAATTTCAGAGCGGTGAAGTTGGACCTTGTCAAAAGGTGTCGAAGTGGGTAATGGGATTGCCCTCCGTCGAGGTTGGGCGCGATATTTATCGAAGTCGCGCGCGAGTGACCGAGTGGCAGTCGAGGCAGACAAAGTGATTGTGAAAAAAGACCAAAGCGGGGCGAGCCAAAAATAGAAGGCGCGAACAAAGGAAGCGTGAAAGGACGCAGAGCCGCTGAAAGAGAAACTATTTCTTTAATATCGCGAGGGGCGCCGTGGACGGGCAGGTCAACTGCCGGGGAAAACGACGGGGTGGATTGGATTGGATTGGATTGGAATGGAATGGATGGATGGAACGGACGGTGGCAGATACCGCGGGCACGAGGGCGATTTATAGCGAGCGGCTCGCACAAGGCCGCGAAGGCGCTGGTGGACGAGGTCACGAAATGGGTGGTGGTGGTGGTGGTGTTGGACATGTGTAGAGCATTCCTGAAACTGGCCTCCTCCAAACTGGACGTGGAATGTTGGCGGCGGCGGCAAAAGAGACGGGCCCTTGCACCCGCGCCCTCACGTCATGGCCCCTGTCCATTGGCTGTCATCACCACCATCCGCCCTCGGTGCGACGGCCTCGTCGTCGACTGCTACTGTGCATGCGAAGTCCTTTCGTCGGCCTTGTCGCAAACATTCGCGTTTCGTATGAGCCATTGGCTGTCGCTGTGCGGGTCTGGCTGCTGCTCCGTACGCGCGCGGTTCCCTCGCCCGTCGGCGCATCGCCGTGCCACCCTCGCGAGCATTCGATGCTATTTCCGTACATATCTGCTGTTCTCTGGGCATGGCGCCGAGGCGTTTGCATTGAGCCTCTTCCGATATGCCTCCGCCAAAGCCTCCTCTCTCCTTTTAATGCCACCGCTCTCATGAATCAGGTCGAGAAACCTCGTGTTGTATTTCGGCTGGAATTGGAGCTTTTTGTGCCTTTTAATGGTATGCTGGATTGCAGGTCTTGCCTCGATGTTTGCCCACCATCTCCACACGTTGGAAAAGCGTTCGAGTTTGATGCCAGAATAGTGCGCCATGTTGACCCAGCAGAAGCTCGCAATGTCCGCGATGCTATACCTGCCGGCTCCAGCTCCAACCAGATATTTGCGGTTGGTCAGTGCCGTGTCGAGTTTGCCGTAGAGGTACTCCGTCTTCTCGACAGGATTCCATCTCGCATTCCCGACAGAGCTCTCTCGGTAAAACTTGATTGCCTTGTCCTGCATCTTGCCGAGATGGAGGCGCTCCCAGGCCAGCCACGTGTCGACCTCTGCTGCCTCCTTGGGGTCGCTGAATGAAAGGCGACTCTCAGGATCCACGAGATGCTGTACGCTTGCGAGGAGATTGGCGTGTTGCAGCTGCTCGTGGGGCACGTTCAACATGCCGCAATGCATGGTCAAAACCTCGCGCTGAATGGCAGTGTTCCCCACAAAGTTGGGAGAGAGGCCGCCTAGATATTTTTCTGGATCACCTTCATACCTTGCGAGCCGACGCAAGCGCTTCGCACTTTGTCTTCTGCCTCTTTGCTCTTGTTCCTGAATCTCTGTGACGGGCTGCTCCAGCCTGGTCTGCATCTCGGACACAACGGGCTTCAGGATGTCGATGAAACGCGCCTTTCCGTAGCTGTCTCCTAGCTCTTCAAGTAGAATTGGAACTTGGACTATGCGAGGTCGCTTCCAATCCAGGCCCATGTCTCCCCTGCGTGTCAAGCTGTTCTGCACGCGGAGCCTTCGTGATGACTCCAACAGAAGAGGCAGCGTGCGAGAAACCATGACATGGAGTTGGGACGGAAAGAAACGAGGGATAGAACCAAGTCATGGGGTTGGAGTATTTCGGTGGCGTGGACAAATGCGATAAAAGTTGTTGGTACTGGCCCGAGCGCAAACTTTAGCGTTGAATTGACCGACAGATGGCTGCGTCTTTCTGCTCTACCTAATCAAACACCACAGTGAAGAATAACTCATGGCCGCTTCAAGACATTGCTTGTGCTATTTTGCCGCTCAGAATATCACACGTCAAATGTGTCGTGATTTACTACCGATGTCTATCCACAGCTTTCCGCAAGTATATACACGAAATGCAAACATGCCCTCCTCTTAGTACAGATACTCGTTAGGAACGTAAAGTGGCATCGAGTCCTCCCACATGCTATCCGTAAGCATGGTCTTGTTCGTGCCATCAGCGTTCATACTCATAATCTGGCCGTAAGGCTGGAAGGTGTCGTCGTAAACGGCGCACTCCTCACGGAAGCCGTACATGCCGCTGTTGTACAGGATGCGGCCGTCATGGGACCAAACAGCGTGGGCATCGTTGGCGCCGCTCGACGTGAGGATACGCAGGTCGGTGCCGTCGGGCCGGATGGTGCACACGTCAAAGTTGGTCGCGTTGGTCTTGCGTGTAAAGACAATTGTCTCGCCATCGGGCGACCAGAAGGGCAGGTTGTCCGTGGCGTTGGTCAGGTAGCGCATGCTCTTGTCCGTGAGGTCGATGACGCGGAGGCCGTAGCGGACACCCCACTCGCGGAAGACAATGTAGCGCCCATCGGCAGAATAGCTGGGGAAGCCCGAGTGAACGGTGCCGTCGGTCAGTGCTTCGTAATATGAGCCGTTGGCCGTTGTCCGGTAAACCTTCGCCTTTTCGGTGGCGCGCTCCTGGAACCACGCACCCAGACCAAAAGCAATCCACTCGCCATCCGGCGACCAGGCGGGTTGGAAGGCACCAGCAAGGCCTTGAACGACGAGCGTGGCATTGACTTCGCCGGTGGTGTAGGTGTCAAACGCCAAGAACATGTTCTGTCCGTCTGGGTCCATGGTCACGACGGACGAGTTACCAAGCTGCTTCTGGGTGATGGCGAGGCGGCCCTGATTCGACAACTGGGGGAATACGTCGGTGAAGCGGTACTCCCAGTCGCCGTCCCAGCTGTACATCTTCTTCTCCATGGGGCGGTTTGGCGTGAAGCTGGTCACTTCGTATACAACCTGCTTGCCATCCGGAGACCATGAAGGCGATCGCAGGGATGTCAGCTTGAATGGGGTAGCACCAGAGGTGTAGTTGAGACCTTCGTCATCGCCGGCTTTGATGAGGTAGCCAATGTTGTCTTCGGAAATCCACTGCGGGAACATCCTCAGACCCGAGCCAGAAGTGTGCTCGATGCGGTCTCCAGTCGAGAAGCCTACGGATACGATCTGTGCGTCAATGGTGGCGGCATCCTCTGGACGATGCGCGCCCCAGGTGTTTTCCCTAGTGATTTCGTAGTAAATGACGCGCTTGCCATCGGGTGACCAATTGGGCGAACCAAGGGAGTACCCAGACTTGGTAGCCAGCTGACGGAAGTCACTGCCGTTAGGACGGATGGCGTAGATAGACAGCTCCTGTGTGTGCTCCCAACCCGTGCCGTTGTCGTGACCGATCCATTGCGTGTTGCGGTCCGAAGAAAAGGCAATCCACTGACCGTCAGGCGACCATGCAGGACGGAAGTGGCCGTCGGGCGACCATGACTCGCCAGTCGTCTCAGGGGTGTTGGTCAGGTTGCGCGCTTCTCCTGTGGCCAGGTCCATGACCCAGATGTTGGACCGGTATCCGTTGGCTGTCGAAACGTATGCAAGCTGTTTTCCATCCGGCGACAACACTCCCGCATCCTCGAAAGATGGAGTCGCCACAAGCTTCTCTAGGTCGGTCCCATTTGTTCTCACGCGATAGATGTCCGAGTTGCCGTCGCCACTGCGCTCGCTGGTAAAGGTGATCCACTGGCCATCGGGCGAGAAGTGGGCGTGGTAATCAAACGTGGTCGAACTGTTTCCGAAAAGCTTTCGTGCGTTGCCACCATCTGCATCTGCAATGTAGAGGGTTGAAACACTTGGGGCAATCCTATTCATGAAGAAGACTCCTATCGGACGAAGTCAGCTCCTGATCAAGCCGATGATAAAGAGATGCAGTTCTTACCCTTCTTGCCCTCAGCAGGCAAACCGCGCGAAGAATGGACATTGAACCGCGCATTGAACTGGTTCGACAGGTCCATGTGGTTCAGACGCTGAGGAGCAGCAAGGGCCATGCCTGCGCCGAGGCCGAACAGAGAAACGAGAGACAGCCTCATTTTTGAGTTTTTTCCACCAAAGCAAACACAACAAATCTGACGCCGTGAAGACGCAGCAAAGGGAGGAAGTGAATTTTCAACTGTTGAAATGAAAGAACGCTGTTTGGTGCTGTTTATATCGTGAATACGGGCTGTATCAAAGGCCTCCTACGCCTTGGGTATCTAGAGGCGTAAGAATATTTTGCCAGCATAGTGCCACCCACGCCGGAGACCATTTACGGATAGAACGGTGCCTGAAGTCAGCTTCCTCCGCGTTTGTATGGCAGAAGCGAGGTGTAAAGCTTTAATATCTCTCGGAGATCTAGCTGATGCTCGGAGTTAGCATTGCCATCAACGCTTGGTCCTCCATCTGATTCATTTCGAATCTTGGCATCACGGCCTTGAGACTACAACGGGCAAGGTGACAATGCAAGTTTCGCGAGGCATTCTCTTGGCGTTGATTTTGATGCAGGTGGAGGGGACGGGACGATGAACCTTTTCCAAGAAACGGCCGAATGAGTGACGGACACTGGATTGGTGCGAGGTTCAGGCGAATCCTTGTTATCGAGAGAGCGAGGTCGGCCACACCTCGAGTCTGCCTCGCCTGTCGCAGACCAGGGGCCCCTAGCTCCCGGGTATATTAGAAGGCCTCGACCCTGAGTTGACTGGCGTCTACAAGGATGTAAAACTAGTCGATTCTTCGGATAAACCTGACCTGCAGGATGCGTTGAGCTGGTTGACGGCGTTTCCTGTATATGGTGTATTGCTTGATATGTTCAAAATCCTTTGGAAGTATTCTGGATAGTTATCAAAGGGTCGGTCGATGTTCGAACCATCTTTCAAAGACCATCCCCAGATTCATCCTAAGCATCTTTTTAAGCATGCGGCTCGTTCAAGCTTGAAAGGTCTCATTGTACCCGTTGTTAAGCTTTCAGGGCGTATTTGTGGTGGCGGAAGGGCAATTCCTCCCTTTAAAATTCGATCCTCAATTCACTGGCGCCGTGGTACTGCGCAAGGTATGGGAGACTTGAGTATTTTGTGACAATCTCTGTAGATCACGACTGGCATTTTTCAATGTCACCCCCCACATAAAGGAACTACTGGGAAGACAGTCAGCAAAGCAAACGAGTGTTCCTCACAGCAAAACTCACCATTTTCAACGATCATTCATTCACTTACCAGCGGAGGAAATCTCTCCCATGCAGTTAAATTTAGATTCTGACCTAGCCCTGTCAGCTGGCTGCAACCGAAGCCACCTACGTTCGCCAGCGTCGGCTGTTATCCGTTCCTCGTGCCCGCTTAGGTCCGCTAGGTCTTGGTGTAACAGCGCCACGCTTACAAATCCGCGCTGTACTCCGCCTCCACTGGCACGAATCTGGGGAGCGTGGAGCAATGGCGTGGATTGCCTCGGCATCAGCCGACCTGCTCGGTTGCGAGAGACGAAAGAATGGTCAAGGGCAACAAACAAGACGACGATGGGCAGCTTCCCGAGTAGAATCTGGCTTGGTCTGGCACCGCGTTGCCGGCTGGAGCCTTGGGAGCGCGCGATACCAGTCAAGTCAGAAAGGTTGTCGACGAAAAAGTGGACAGGAACCGTGGACAAGAAGCATCGACCAAAGGATCGGCCTCGCGATTGGCTTCACCAGATCATTCTGGACTACAAAGAAACCCCTGAACCACGGGAAGCAGACGCAGGAACAACGTAGATCTTGCCCAGGAAGCCCAAGAGACCCTGAAAGAAACCACGAAAACACATGGCCGTCGACTCCAATTCATCGCGGGCGTCTGGCCAGGGGAGCGGCATCGTGAACGGCAACGAATAAACCCCGCCGGGGAAGACGGCGGGGCGGGGCTTTTCCGCTCAAAAACAAGGCGGCGTCAGTCATCGGATGTCGGGTTTAAGCTGCCCCGCCATGTCGATTTTAAATCCGACACTTTGTTCGCTCGAAAAGCACACCATGACTTACGAAGCGCCCCGATCAGTGCATGACAAAGACTTGGGGGGTGACGGGAGTCATGGAGCCCGACAGCTGATTGATATAAGCAAAGACGAGGCGCAGAAAAGACGCCGGCATTTCCAGTATCCGTCTTCGTATCGGCATCCACAGCCACGATTCCGCCATTGTGCAGACAGGATTGGTTATTCGACGCTCTTCAGGAGCATTCCATCACGCAAGCCGCAGCCTTTCTTTCACTATAGCTCTCACGAAAGGGAAACTCTCAGGAGTCAGGACAGACATGGCGGCCCCACCGCAAGCAGTGCTTAGAAACGCCTTACCAATGCTGTCGTCGCGCATCGGGGGAGCAGCAGGTCCCGCACGATGGACACCGCGATCGCAGACGTACAAAAGCTTCTGCTTCGGCGCCTTTGAAAAACATCGTCCATCCCTCTCTTCAGCTTCATACTCCTGCACCGTGACACCCCGCGTTTCCTTCAGCACCTCCACTGCAGCCATGGCCGCCAACAAGAGCTTCCTCGAGGCCGTCCAGGAGCGCCGCACCTACTATGCGCTGAACAAGACCGCCCCCATCTCCGATGACCGCATTGTCGAGCTCGTCAACCAGACGGTCCTCTCGGTTCCCTCGTCCTTCAACAGCCAGAGCACCCGCGTCGTCGTCCTGCTCAAGGCCGAGCACGACAAGTTCTGGGACGCGGTCAAGGAAGTCCTGAAGCCGCAGGTCCCCGCCGAAGCTTTTGCTGCCACCGAGCAGAAGCTCAACGGCTTCAAGGCCGGCTACGGCACCGTAAGTGCACCGACCATCCCCATTGGCCGCTGATGGACCAAATATAACTTTTCGTCCCCCCAGATCCTCTTCTACGAGGACCCTAAGCCCGTCCAGGCGCTGCAGCAAAAGTTCGCCCTCTATGCCCAGCACTTCCCCACTTGGAGCGAGCACACGAGCGCCATGCACCAGTTCGTGCTGTGGGCCGGCCTCGAGGCCGAGGGCTTTGGCGCCAACCTCCAGCACTACAGCCCCATCATCGACCAAAGGGCCTCGACCGAATGGAACATCCCTGCCGACTGGGCTCTGCGCGCCCAGCTCGTCTTTGGCGGCCGCGCCGGCGAGCCCGGCCCCAAGGCTCAACAGCCCCTCGAGGAGCGCGTCTTTGTTCACGGCAAATAAGCGTGTTTGTATTTGGAAAGCGTTGGCGTTGAGGTTGTAGGATAATATACGATTAGCTACTGGGATAGACAAGGGTTATACATGGCGCCTCATGGCCAAGAATTGGGTTTTGAGCATGCATGGAGATCACGAGAACAAATAAGGAATGATATTCATACGCTTTGTCGTCCAGGATCGTGATACTTGTACATCGTCTCTACAACTTCTGCCCGTCAGCGGGCACCTCAACCACTTGGTCGATACCTTGATATGGTGGGATGTCAAGGCCGTATTTTTCCGCCATGCTCGCACTCAAAAACCTACACCACAGTCAGAGTTCTCCAATCAGCCACCAGCCTTGCTATGGGGTGCGCGGGGGAACATACCGACCACCCAAAAAGTGCCTTCCTCTAAAGTACTTCACCAGCGACTTCGGCGCCGTCAAGCTAATCAGGGCACCAGGCATAAACCCCTTCCCGGGCCCATCGCTCGGGGGACCATTCTCAATATCCCAACTCGACGGGGCATCAACGGCGAGAATGGGCACCTTGGTGTCGCGGAGGGCCTCGATGACCTTGGGGAAGGGCTCGCGGACCTCGCCCGAGAAGCTGAAACCGAAGATCGCGTCGACGATGAGGTCGGAGGCGCCCACCGCGGCGTCAAAGTCGTCGGTGAAGGGCACCGAGAGGTCTTCGAGCTGCTTACGTAGGCGAGCATAGAGCTCGTTTTTGGATTGCTTGGGGAAGTAGATGGTAGGTTCGTAGCCGTAGTGGTGCAGGTGCCGCGCTGCGACGAGGCCGTCGCCGCCTGACGAGAGCGGTGCATGAGTCGTGTGCCATCTGGGGCGAGTAGCTGGCTTCAGGAGTGTGCTTACCGTTGTTTCCTGGGCCGCAGGCGACGAGGATGCGTTTGCCTTTGGAGATGGGATGCAGTTTGTAGACTGGGTACTCTTGTTGAGCTTCCATGGTCTCGAGGAGAGAGAGAGAGAGAGAGAGAGATGGAAGTCTCACGCACCAGCTTGGGATACAGAGAGACCAGCCAGCTCCATCAGTTGGTCAATTGAGAAAGCGCCGGAGCTCATGAGCTCCTTGTCGAGCTCGGCGGCGTTTTTGGCAGATAGAGTCTATGTTCATGCTGTTAGCAGGCATACTGACAGAAAGGTGACTCGCCCGCGCCTTCAATGCCATCATGAACTTGGTAGCAGACTTGAACATGGGACATTAAGGGAGGAAGAAGTTGTGTCCATAGAGTTGTAAGTTGGTTCGAGGCGAGAACCCCATTACATCACCAGCACCTAACTACGCCCCGCCTACACACCTGACGGCACCGAGCGGGCGGGCGCTCAGCTCCGTCCCCGACTCCCGTCTGTGCACTTTCTCCAAACCGCCGCAACGACCTCCGCGGGCACGGCAGTGCAACTCGAGCCAGATACCCAACCCATCTTCAACACCAACACCGCGGCCATGGTCCTCAAGATCCGGCTCGCGCGCTTCGGCAAGCGCCATCAACCCATTTACAATATCGTGGTTGCGCATGCCCGGTACGAACCAGCTCTGCAACTTTTCTTTGAAGGCCCATCTCAAAAAAGTTCGTTGACCACGAGCGAAAGCTGACGGAGCAATGGCACAGGACTGCGCGCAACAGCAAGCCGCTCGAGGTTCTCGGTATGACTTCTCCCCCCTTCCACCATTCAGCCTCCTTGCACGGAGCTGCGGGCATCGTTCGCGACTCGACCCAGCATAGCACACGGCACTACCACCGTCACCACTACGAAACGCCCCGTCCGCCGAGAACACCGATCTTATCCGTGGGCTGACAGAGCGTATGAACAGGGACGTACGACCCGATCCCCAAGACGCCCAAGCCCGGCGACGCCGAGACGCGCGCCTTCAAGGACATCAAGCTGGACCGGACGCGCGCGCAGTACTGGCTAGGTGTGGGCGCGCAGCCGACCGACACCATGTGGCGGTTACTCTCGATGGTGCGTCCAAAACCCCCAATCCCAACCCAATCCACCCAAGATACGACCCAATCCCATCAACCGACCAGCTACAACTGTCATTGCGTCGTGGTGCTGGCAGTCAATTGTACGAGGCGGCGGCGGCTAATTCGGCATCCGCACGCACAGGTCGGCATCCTCGAGCCGCGCTACCGCATCCAAGAAATCGCCCAGCACGCCAAGGAGAAGGAGAGGCGCGAGAAGGCCGAAGCGCGCGACCAGCAGCGTGTCGAGAAGGAGCGGAAGAAGCGGGAGGACGAGGACATCACACCCGTCGTTAAATACGACGCGTTTGGGCCGATAGCGTCTTGAATGAGACAAGTTTTTGAATGATACTCTGGTGCCGTTGTCAATCTGCTTATTTGATGTGGACGCCTGGACGCATGGGTATGATGTAGTGGGCACATTTGTTGTTGAGACATGGAAAGCTGAGGGGTGTGGAAGGATGGTTTCGCATTGGAGACGGTTGTTGAGGCTGGACCAGATTACTACGTCGATTCAATCCAGATCAGACTGGGTGGGTGGGATTACGTACTGAGCTTCTGAGCACGCGTGTGGATGACCCAAAGCTGAAAAGGGAAACGGCGAGCCTTCAGACCGCGTGCACGTGGAAGCTTTATGCAGGGCACGCCGAAAAATAAAAATGATAAAAAGCTAAAAAGGATTGAGCAACACACGATGCCGTATTCTGGCTGCTTTCAAACAAGCCATCATTTCAACTTCGACTACTTGGGAGCTCTCACATTCCACTCGTCCATCCAATCATCCATCTGTTTCCATTCTATTGATATCAACCATACAGATATGCACATGTATGCTCGAGTCGGACAAGAAAAAGAAGACCAACGCCACGAAGCCACAGTGCCCGTTTGACACAATTTGAAAACTCCGCCCGAAACGACCAACGCTACGACGGAAGGAGAGCATAGACCCGAAGAGGGAGGGCAGAAGAAGAGATCTGCCCGCCAGAAAGTTTGAATCGAGGAAATTGGACGTCATCTGCCGGTTACCAAGTGTGATATTTCGGCGCAATTCCTCCACAGATCGTTCCAAGTGACCAGAGGCGGGAGGGAGGGGTCGCCTGATGCCGCGAAGGGCACCTGGATGGACAGCAGGTTGTCAGGCGAGGGGTGGACTCGGGCGACTAAGCGTCCGCACGGCGCCGCTTGGCTGGTTTGGTGGTATGATGGCGCGTGTGTGAAAAAGACGAATAGACCAGTGCGGAGAGTGAAAAAGTGAAAAAAAAGAAGATACAAGAAGAACATGAAAAAGGTAAGAGAGAAGAAATAACAGAGTAACAAGACCAGTCTTTCTTATCCAGAGGCTGGGTAGTCTAAGATAATAACAAAAACTTAATGCGCCGCAATCAGAAACGTGTTCGTAGCCAAGCAGACCACCATCACGACCAGGCCGTATATGGCGAGAGCTGCAGATAGACGCCGCAGCAAGCCCCTCCGCCACTGCCGCGTGCGGCGCGCCAGACTTCCCATGCTGCGTTCGAGGAACTCGCTGCCAGCCAAGGCGCCGTCGTCGTGGTGGCCGTCGGCACCTGCGCCGCTACTGCTGCTGCTGCTGCTTCCGCTGCCCGCGCGGTGTGTATCATTGTAATCGTAGTCATCGTAGGCTTCTTCGTCGTCTTCGTCTTTGAGCAGACGTTGATGGTGGGGTGAGTCGGGGGCGGAGATCTTATAATAGAATATGCCGGGCAGGATGAAGCTGATGGCTGTGGAGCCGGTAGAGCCAACGTAGGCGAGCACCTTTTCTAGTGATGATACGGTCATGGCGACGACGAAGCTGAGGATGATGATGATGGTGGTGATGATGGCGAACCGCAGCTCGCTCATAGGTTCGGCCTTGGGCGGTTGAAGGGGCGAGCTCGCTACGCCGCCAGTGCTAGGTTTCGGGGTCCCAAGAAGCGGCGCGGAGAGGTGCTGGTTGTTGCGAGAGGGTGAGGGCGACGCATTGCGTGTGTTCGACTTGCGGATGGGTCTCCAAGAAATGACGGCGTCGACAGAGGCGCGGCAGGGGTGGACCTGCAGCGGGTAGGAGAACATGACGAGGATAACAATGGCAAGACGTCCGATAGTCGACGAGGCCGACGGCTCGTACATGGACACAATGTTGCCGGTTACGTGGTCGCCGTATGAGAGGTAGCCGGTGATTCCAACGAGGATGTAGAGAACGCAGGCCATGCCGATGCTGGCGCCAACGACGGCTGTCGTGCGGAAGTGGGAGTTGTCGAAGATTTCGTTGAGGATGGAGAACATCTTCAAAAGTTAGACGAAGCAAAATGCCGGTTTGGGAATACTCACGTTTTGATGGCACGTGTAGGCAAACACGATGACTGGAAACACGGAGAGGGCCGCAACGGGGCCATTCCACGCCACGACACGAATGTCCCCACGTCCGTCCATGGTGTCTCCTTTGATAAAATGTGCCAGCACCAGAATCACCAGGTAGCTGATGGAAATGAGGGCTATGATGCTTGTGTACTTGAGCGAGTCGATGCGGCGGAGGTACGATAGTGGGATGACAATCAGCCTTTGCAACCGTTAGTCAGATGTTCAACATGGCGTCTCCCAACTTACATGAAAGCCGTGATCCAAAATTGGCGGTCGATCAGGAAACCGGGCAGACTGCCTTGGCTAAAGCCCTTGACAACGCCTGGCATCAAGTCCCCGATGATGATGAGATAGCTCACTCCCACGCCAAAGCATTTTATCGCAATCGCGGCATCAAATACGACGGCAGCATTTGGATACGTGATTTTGGATAGAGCGGCGAACGAGGAGGATCCACGGTCGAGGTATTTGGCGCATCGAGTCTGAAGATATAGTCCAAAGCCAGCCGTCAAACCGGCCCATATGATGACAATGACCCCGAACAAGATGCCCATTTGCGAGAGGGCATGAGGCATGGCCAGAAGGCCAGCGCCGAGAACTGCGAGCGCTCCAGCATCAGCACGCATTTTGCGATTCGGGTATATGGCAACGGAAAAGCTCACTGGTGTTGCATAGGTTGATGACGCTGCTGACCCAGGACGCTTGGCCGACGAAGCCAACATCTTTTCCTCCGCGACGGCCGCTGTTGGGCTGCTTGTTAGCGGAACAGGACTGCGCTTGACGGGCTAAGGGACCACGAACCGGCGGCCTCTAAAGGACGTGGCGCTGGCAGGTCTCGCCTCGTGGTCTGAGGGGTCCGCGCCTATGGCGGAGTAATGCGCAGTGACAGCCATGTCGGCGAGGTGTTTGCTCTGGGAGGAGCTGAGCTGGGCCGGGAGAGGACAGACTGGCTGAGTACCGTGGATGATGACTCTGGAACGGGCGGTAGCAAGCGTCGCAGGCCTCACTATCGACTCATCAGGGAGCAAGAAGAGTGAGGGTGGATTATGAGCCTGCAATCAAGCGAAGGACCTCTGGTTGGCACGCATCAAACTTATCAGTGGGTATGATGTGCAGCCTCGCTGCTTTCGCGTGCGTGCACAGGTGCGGAGATGGCGGCAAGCCACCCCCGTCTGCCGACCACTCACGTACGTGGAGCCTACCAGTGCCGGTACCCTTGGCCGTGTACATGACAGCTGCGGTCTCTACCCACAGACACGTACACACTACTACCGACATGCAAAGACATGCCGACAGCCATGGCCGACGACCTGGAAGAACTGCTGCTGGAAACGCTCGACGACCTGGAATGGCGACTGCGCCGCATTGAATTCGTCCTTGGCGGCAATATGGCCCTGCAAGAGGCTGGCCGCTCTGACGCGCCTGTCACGACGCGTCTGCAGAAACTCGAAAGCTCGCTCGCCAGCCTCGCGTCCAAGTCGCGGGCCGTCAAGGAAGTCCTACAGCTGCGTATGAGTGAGGACCAGCTAGCCGTAGGAACCGTGTTTCTGACGGCGCGGAACAGAGTCCAGACATCCAGACATCTTCACGCCGGCGGCACGACCCAACGAACTCATCTCGTCGCGCGATCGAAACGGCGAACCGACGCCAGAAATCAAGCTCGCGACCGTCTTGACCGAAGCACCGGCCTTTCCCGCGACGGCTTCGCAGCTGACTTCGCTCCAGGACCTGCCGCTGCCACCAACGAGCTCCTTTACATGGCTGGTCGCGCTCTCGCCGCGCATAACGCAGTTGGAACAAACGCAGCTGAGTCAGGCGCGTGAGATTTCAGAACTCCGGCAAAGGAGCGGCAGCGCTGTGGTCCGGTGGCATGAAGTCATGGTGCTGGGCCAAGGAAGATGCTGGACCGAGTGGGATCAGAGAGTTGGGCAGGCGGAAAGAGAGGTGCGGCGGAAGGAGGTCAAGATGGAGCAAGAGTCGGGCTGAGGGCATACGTCTGACTGTGCTGGCTCGAAGATGGGAGAAGCGGACAATGGACGACGCTGTTTCACGCATGGGCGACATCACGACGGCAGTTTTAATCATGGCAAACGACGTGCACAAGACAATGCAACTAGCAGTACCTCTAGGGCCAGCAGCTGCAGCGAGGCCGCAAATCGATTGGCGGCGGATGACGGACATGAGCCTCCACGGAATCGGCAGCCGTATGTGGGCAGGGCAAACGCGCGCTAGCGGTAGGCATGATTCCTGTTGAGTGGCTTGTGTTCGGCCGACCTGAGGGCTGGTGGAATGCTGCAGAGGCTGTGGGCAACGGTAGGGGGCGTGAGACCAGCGAGGTATGGGGGAAGGGG
>JAIFKG010001315.1:0-12926 GCA_020351975.1 Phyllosticta ampelicida | reverse complement strand
GGGTTGGGCGGACGGACAATATGCAGCAATGTTGCACGACCGTTGGAGGTGGGAGGACGACGATCGGCTCAAGCTCCAGCTCTCAGCTCCCGCTCTCAGCTCCCATCTTCGCCTTGTCGGCAAAACCACTCAAAACTCCCGTCCTCTGCAGATAGAAAAAGCAATCATATGCCACATGCAGCAATTGCCACGTTCGGAGCGACCCCCTCTTCTTGTCCATGTGGTCCCTGTCGCAGCCTTCAACCAAAGTGAAACAGCGTCTGCTTCTTGTTTCGGTTACCCTTCTTCTTGGACCCGAGGAACGTTTCCTCGTTGTCGGCCGCCGCTCCCGCTCCCGCCCCCGCTGCCTCGCTCCTCGACCCGCCCACGCCCCAAGCGTTGACTGCAGGCCCCGTCCCGTTGACGTTGCGAACTGCCCTGCCGTTGTAACCCGGCGTGAAGACTGTCGACGTCGGCTTCTTTGCCGCTGGGAGCGCCGGGAACGCGTCCTCCGACGTCTTGGCAACGTTGGTCCCACTCTTTGCCCGTGATGCCGTGGGTGACGGCCTGGCCGATGATGCCGTCGAAGCCCCCCAACTGCTCGTTGACGCTTGCCCGCTCCGGCTCGACGACGCTGCACCGTTGCTTGACAGCGCCGGGAACAGGCTTGGATTGCTTGTGCTTGTGCTTGTGCTTGTGCCTGTGCCTGTGCCTGTGCCTGTGCCTGTGCCTGTGCCTGTGCTTGTGCCTGGGCTTGGCCTTGCGCTGGAACTTTTACCAGCGGTTCCCCAGCTGCCTCTTTGGCTGACGGCAGATCGCGATGATTGCGCCGTAGAGCTCTTGAGCTTCAAGACCCTCGACCCTCCCGCACCGGCGGCTGAAGCCGCGCTCCCGCTCCCGCTCGCGCTAGGCAGGGATGGGTAGTCCTCGTTGATCGCCTTCCAATTGTTCCAGGCCTTGAGCAGCCCTTCCCGCTTGCTCGCCATCTCGAAGATCTCTGCGAGCTCCTTGACTAGCTTGCCCAGCTCGACCGAGCTCGTATCGAACAGAGAAAAGAACCCTTCGATCAGCTGTGCCGCTGTCATCGCTCCGTTCTTGTACAGGGACACGTTCTTGCGAAATTCGGCCACCTTGGTTTGATCGTTGCGAAGCAGGTTGGAAGCCCTCTCGGTGACAGCATTGTGCCTGAGCCTGCGAGCTTGTTCCTGGGGTGTCTCCGTCGCCGGTGATGCCGTCCTGCCTACATCTGGACCTGGACCGCCTCGGTGGGGCAAGGATGACAGGGATGGGAACGCGTCCTCCGCTGCTGGTCGGGGAGCCGTCACCGTGGATGGCTCCTGGGCCCTGGGCGGGGGCCTAGCCGCAAAGGTCTCTGTCCGTGTCGACGTGAGCTGGCCGCCAAAGGTCCTAGATGTTACCGACTGCGCGCTCTGAATCGCCATTTGCCGCTGATACGCGAGCTCGTCTCGACGAAGTGGTTGTGCAGATGATTGGGGCAGAGGCTCGGCATTTGGATCGCGTCCTCTTCCCCGTCCGCGACCCTGTCTACCACCACGGTCTTCGTGGGGAGCGCGATAATTGAATCCAGACATATCGACCCTACGAGCATCCCTACGAGCGTCCTTGGACAAACCGTTGGGGTGCGCTTCGAGCTGATGAGCTTTCAGATCCATCTCGGATTCAAACACCACAAACTTCTTCTCAAGGCACTCGCTGTCCGGACACATGAAGTGATCCTTTTTGAAGTGCACTTCGAGAGCATTGTAGTCGACGTAGTACTGTGGTTGATTTCCTCCATTGCGTCGATCGCAGATGTGGCACCTCTCGTGCTTGTCGCGGCAGTGCATGTACAGCTCGTCGTCGCCGTAGAATCTTTGTCGACAAAAGCCACACTCTGGATGTCCCTTGAAGCCGCTCTGGTCAACAGCACCTGGATTGTCGTCTCCAAACTTTTCGTGTTTGCGCAATTCACTGACTGTGAAAAGCTCGTGCTCGTGGGTAAAGACCTTTTTGTTCCTGGTGCAGAGATCACACATGACCTTGTGGTGCACGCTTTTCACATGGCGATGGAGGTCAGGCCACCCCAAACAGGCGACATCACAGAACTCGTCGGGGCAGTTGTAGCGCAGCAAGAGGACGGTATCCTCGCAGATCTCGGTGCTCTCGTACTTGATTCCCAGGTTGTTGTCGGTGCTGGTAAGCTCACTGCTTGCAAATTCCTCAAATCGCTTGTTCGCATCATCGGTGAAGATGACGAAATCGGCAGATGTCTAGCAATTCGTCAGCTTCCATGCCGCTTCCAAATAAAACAAAAACATCAGACACTAACACGGCAGTGAGCGCAAGCTTTATTCTTGTAAAGAGCTCTCAATCTGAGCGAGCAGATATGGCAAGTCCGGTGGTTACAGGGCGCAATGGACTGGTGAACAACAAGCGATGCGCAAATGAAACAAATCTCCGCCTCTGGATCTTCCTCGCCATCTGGTGCAGGTTGCTTGCCCTTCTTGCCCTCACCGTCCCGTGTGCTTGTTCGTTTTGTCAACTTGGCGCCGAAATTTCCGCGATTTGCTCCAGCACTAGAGGCGCTTGTTGAATCCTCAGCTGCCCCGTTCTCGCGCATGCTGCCTGTTTGTCCTCCTTTGTTTCCGCGACCACGTCCTCCTCGACGCCCTCCGCGGTCCCTGTTTCCTTCACCCCCAGTCGAGGCTGGATCCTCAGCACTTCTGTTAGCGCGCTGGGCTCGGCCCCGACCCCTCCCCCTGAGTGCGCCATTCGACAGTTCAGCGTTGGCAGCGGCAGTGGCCTCAGCGGTAGTGGACATATTGTGTTGTCTCTTTCACGGCAACGCGAGAGCGTGTTGAGCGGCGATCGGGGATGAGTCGCGTTTGCCGCAAAGGTGGGCGGATATGAAGTCAAGGATACGGGCGTCCAATCAGCCAGATATTGGCTCGGAACGGAGAGCCAGCAGGAGCAGAAAGGGTACGGGGAGGAATATGCTGAGCGTAGACCGATCTTGGGGTTGAGGGTGGTGCGGCAATGAGGACAGAGAAGGGCGGCGGAACTCGCGAAATTGTCTTTGGCGACGCTTGTGATGACGCGGGGCAAACAATCGGCGCAGACGTCTTGGCGCGGCCCTGCTTGCTGCGCACTCCCTACCCGGACAGCTCTACACCCAACCACGGATCGAGATACTCGGTACCGCCAGCTCACTTCTAGCCCCTCGTTCGCATTTCTATCGGGCTGATAGGGCCTTGGATACCATAATGCGTGGGTCAGTCGATCGAATACTGTTATCAAGATTCCTTAAGCTAACACGTATTGGTTCGTAGCATTCGCCGCAATGCCCTCGAGAAGCTGGCTTCTCTCTCCGCCAGCTCGCCCGATGCGGACTCGAGCAGCTCGGATTTCAAGAGACTGTACAGGCTTTGTCCTGCTACCTCGCCGTTCAATGGTGTCCACGAAGACGAGTCTCCAGCATTCAATGGCGCCTTCAAAGTTCCCATGGTATATCATTCCCTTAATCAATGTACTCGCCATTAGCTCACGACCTACAGAGCTTACCGGAGCTCGAAACCCTTCTTGCTTTGTGCAAAGCTGCTCCTTTAGTCTCGGAACCTGCCACCGCCGAACAGCTTCTGAAGCAGCTCTCCCCCTATCTTCCTGAGTCGTTTGCCCAGGCCATTTCGCCTTCTCCTTTTCTTCGGGACCTTGACCCATCACCATGGGAGATCCTCACCCGCAATCTGACCTTTGCGATTCTGTCGTTAGGAATACGACACTCATCCTTGCGGGCTGCTGTGATTGCGACAATCAACAACTTTGTGAAAGAATGGACTCGGTCAGCAGCTACGTTGGCAGGAGAGCAGTTGAGGCTCGAGGAACCCGTCGATGATGCTGCTGATGCACAACTCTCCCGGATCCTGTCCCTGGCCATGTCCATGGTCGGTTTTCTGACCGCTGCATCAGAGCGCTCATCCATCTGGAATCCGGCTGAGATGGCTGAACTCATTGAAGCCATTAGAGATGCTCTTTCGGAACAACTCATGATTGCGCTTGAGGCATCAGTGTCCAGTGCGCTGTATGGCAGTCACGCCAAAAGCCATCTCAGAGAATGGAGACGTTATACCAAGCACTATGCTGCTATGGGACGCCCGCTCGGCGCAATGCTCTTGCACCATTATTTCATGCGACTGGTCGCTTCCTGTACCATTCAAATCACCGCTCCAGCTGGAGACAGTTCGGATGACTCAGTATTCGACCGTCTCCAGAAATCTGATGGTGCTGCTGACATGCATATCGACGAGCAAGCGGATGCGTTCCTTTCTTTGGCCGCCGGCACCGCCGAGGAGGAATTGGAGCGTATAAATGCCAACTCCGAGTATGTCAAGCGGGTTGGAACAGTCTGGCAACAGCATCTGGCCCATGCTGTCATGGCAGATGCCCTCACGACTTACCTCTGCTGCGCCGTGCTCAACGACGAGTTTGCCGACCCGGACAAATTACTTGACTGGCTCGAGTCTACCATTTCCGATGACATCCTAGCCGCTGACGAAGCTCTGGCATCGACTGTGCTGAAGGCCATGTCTGTCTTGGGAAAAGCATCTCCTGACACTGCAGCACATCTTTGTCGCTCCCTGCCCCGAGTTATTGTTCAGGGAGGTCTTAAGGCAGGCGTCTCTACCGTCGCTGCCGACTGTTTGGCAAATGTGTTGATGGTCTTGCCACAGGATGCTGTGATCACAACTCTCTACAGTCTAGGGAACGTGCTGAGCAACAAGATTGACCGCGCGGCTCCCAGTGTCTCGCAACTGAACAGCATTGGCAAAGTTGGCGCAAACGGGCATGTTTCCGAGCCGCACAATGGAGGTAGCCACATCTCCTTGGCACTAGCTGATGTGGATGAGCCTACCCATGTTTATGCCACAGTCATACAAACGATTGTTGGTGTTGCTACCCGTTGCGAAGATCAGAAGATTTCTGAATTGGCACTGTCGATGCTTGTTCAAAAAATTGGACGAGTCAGCGCCTCTGTTGATGCGAAAATCATCACAGAAGGCGCACTGCTTGGTGCTCACGCTGGAGCAACCGAACTTCGGTCTCTCTTGAAATTGTATACCAGGCTAGCTCGGAATGGCATCGAGACTGACAATCATCATATTGTCGATGCTGTAAGTGCCCCAACTCATTAATTTTGGCCGCCTTACTGAAGAAATTAGGTCATGAAAGGAAGATGTCATCTTTCCAGACATTTCAAGGTCGGCCAGCCGCTGTTCAACGTATACCTCCAGTGCATGTTGGAAGACATAGTCAGCAAGGGTGACGCCCATGGCCCTATCGAGGGCACTCACCTGGCGGATACTGAAATCTCAGCTCAAGAGATAGCCCAGCTGTTGGCACCTCTTGCGATACTGACTTCAGAAAACGCAAGCACCGCAGAGGACTACATCGAGGAAGAAACCTTTATCAGCCTACAGCGCGATGCGTGGTTCAACGTTGCAGTTCACGGGTTTAGCCTGACTTCGCCACTGGGGAAGAGATATCTCAACGACCTCAGGATCCTGGCACAGCATAGTCCGACTCTGATAACCGAGAACCGGACTGATCAGCTTGAGAGCGACGTGGAACTCAACACCGTCTTGCGTCGTGGCAAGAGCGGGGAGCATATCGTGGAGCAGAAACGTCGTCTGATGGAGCTCTTGCCTTCTTGCGAGGCTGATATTAAATCTTTGAGCTATCCAGAGGTCGTGTTTTTAAACACTGTTCACTTGGTCGAGGGATTACGCGCAAGCTCTGGGGACTGCACTAAGATTCTCAACTACTTTATCGACCCCAGACTTCGTGGAAAGGAGATTGGCAACTGCATGGTTGCGATTGCGGAGGCTGGTGTTCGATCGTATCTCGCTAAAACTCTCTCTGGAGCCTTCCAGGCCTTTTCCGCCCCGTACGTTGCTCAACAGCTGGCGGTCGTCTTCACCGGCTGCTGCCACAGGATACTGCAGGCGCAAAAGGTTGCAATTCATTGCGCCGACATCATCATCCAGCAAATTCCCTCTGCGCTTTGTCAGAGGACATCTCTGTTTGCCCTGTTGGAGCTCCTCTCCATGATGTGGGCCAGTTGTTTGGAACGCGAAATCGACGAGTACGAATGGACTTCGACTTTCAAGTCTCCCGTGGAAAATGTTTCAATTGAACTCTCGGACAATTTCAGCTTCCGCCGCAATACTCTGATACAACTTCAGAACAGAGCCCGCGTCTGGATCCTCAGTGTCATGGACATTGCACCACTGGATATCAAGGGTCTACTTCAAACGTACCTCTCAGACTATGACGACGATGGAGCATACGGACACGTATCACTCGGGCGATCTTTTGCTCTGGAAATGGGCTCCGTCATCCCGTCCACTGACCAGCGTCTCGGGGCTATTGACCGCGAAAGGGAACTGAACATCAACACTGCTTCGGACTTTATTGCCCAATACACAAACAGACAGGAGTATCGATACGTCGAAACCATTCCAGACCACAACGATGCTTGGATGCGGTTTGGCAATTCTGTGGATCCCTCGACGCGCAGGGCGGGCATGCACCAGGACAGCATGGAAGCAGCCCGCGTGGTTCTGGCTGACCTGGAGCATCGTACTCTGGGCAACAAACACGTTTCCATCGTTGAACTACGCGACGTTCTCCGAAGAGCTGCGGCATTGCTCTGCCGCAGTCCCAGGGATGAGTGCGCCGTTGCGCACCATGTGATTGGCGTGCCATTTGCAGTATTCAATAAGCAATCCATCAAGCTCGGTATCTCGCTGTGGATGAGTATCATCAAAGAGAACCCAAGAATGGAGTCTCGCCTCTTGGTCGAGATCGCGGAAAATTTTGAAAAGACTGTCCGCAGGAGACTCGGTCTTTTCAACGAGCAATTCCATCAGGCAGACCCCTTCTATCTCAAGCAGGAGTTCGCGCCTTCTGATCGCACTGCAAACATGAAGAAACAACAGCACGCCTACAATCTGATTGCTCCTCATTTCCGACTGCTGCAGTTCCTCGAAAGCCACTTTAGTGCGTCCCGCTTAGGAAGCCCCCATGTCGAGAGGGTCTACCACCGCCTCATTCACATCATCCTATCTGCCATGGGCCACACTGCCACTCACCCATTGACTCGCGAAGCTCACCTCCACGTTGTGCTCCTCGGTCTTAGAATCCTCCAGTTCAGCACTGGGATGAGCGTAGCTGCCCAGTGGCGACTGAAAGACCGCATCCTTTCTGCTGCATTGGCATGGTTCAAGCAGAGGCCGAGATGGTCTTATGGGGGCAATCGTTTGCAAATCAAGGCCGAGGGCCAGATTTTACTTGATATCCACAACGCTCTGCAGAATGTTGCGGCGGTCGGCTTGAACAACAACGGATCAAGGAAGAGCCTTCACGCGAAGCAAGAGCTGCTACTTTTGCTACTCGCAAGTGAGCACTACCGCCTAATGGTGTGGTTGTTTCCGCTCGAAAACGACCGGATGAGTCACACGATGCCGGGTCATTCGAGCAAGCCGCCGACGGACGCTGTACTTTCTGGGCTTTTGAAGACGGCTTGGACGGAGCATCCCCATCTGGCAGTGCAACTGGCCTCGAGGTTCAACTCGCAAAGGCTAGCGAACGAAGTCAGGTGGCTTGTCTTGAACTTTCCTGAAAATGTGCTCGATGAACCTGCTGCGCTCGAGATCATGCTCGGGCGTGCTCTTCCGGATGACATTTCGTTCCAGCTCAAGTATCTGATGTACTGGGCTCCGGTAAACCCCATTGCCGCCGTCACCTATTTTTTGCCTGCATATGGTAATCACCCCTTCATCATCCAGTACGCCATGAGAGCCCTGGAATGCCACCCTGTGGATGTGACGTTCTTTTACGTCCCTCAGATTGTTCAGACTCTGCGGTACGATGTGCTCGGATATGTAGAGCGCTACATCATTGAGACTGCTAAGTTCTCTCAATTGTTCGCTCACCAGATTATCTGGAACATGAAAGCCAATGCATACAAAGATGCGGACGCAACCATTGTGAGTTTTGAAGCCGAGTGGAAACAATCACATTCTGACTATTGCAGCCCGATTCCGTCAAGCCAACTCTTGACAAGGTTATGGAGAGCCTCGAGAGCAGCTTTAGCCCCAAGGATCGTGAATTCTACGACCGAGAATTCTCTTTTTTCAACGAGGTCACTAGTATCTCGGGCAAGCTCAAGCCTTTCATCAAGAAGTCTAAGCCCGAGAAGAAGCAGAAGATTGAGGAAGAGCTCCGTCAGATCAAAGTTGAAGTTGGCGTCTATCTCCCGAGTAACCCAGATGGTGTGGTGGTTGGCATTGACCGAAAGTCTGGAAAGCCTTTGCAGAGTCATGCTAAAGCTCCATATATGGCCACTTTCCGCATTCGCAAGGAGAAGAATGATGATTCCATGGACGATCGTCTGGAAGAAGCCGCCGCGGGAACAGAAATCAACTCATATGAAGTCTGGCAATCGGCAATCTTCAAGGTTGGAGACGACTGTCGCCAGGACGTCTTGGCTTTGCAGATGATTGCCGCCTTCCGCGGCATCTTCAATGACGTTGGCTTGGATGTCTTTGTCTACCCTTACCGGGTCACCGCGACCGCACCAGGCTGCGGTGTCATTGATGTTTTGCCCAACTCTATTTCTCGCGACATGCTCGGTCGTGAAGCCGTCAATGGTCTCTACGACTACTTTGTCTCCAAATATGGCGGCGAGGATTCGATCAGATTTCAGGAAGCACGCAACAACTTTGTCAAGAGTATGGCAGCCTACAGCGTCATCTCATATCTCCTTCAATTCAAGGATCGTCACAACGGCAATATCATGATTGACGATGCAGGTCACATCCTCCACATTGACTTTGGTTTCTGTTTCGACATTGCCCCTGGTAGCTTCAAGTTCGAGCGCGCTCCGTTCAAACTGACACAAGAAATGGTTGCCGTCATGGGTGGCTCCACGGACTCGCAGCCGTACCGGTGGTTTGAGGAGCTCTGCATAAAGGCCTTTTTGGCAGTCCGGCAGCACTGCGACCACCTGGCGCACATTGTCATCGCCATGCTGGACTCAGGCTTGCCCTGCTTCAAGCCGGAGACGGTACAACATTTCCGCGAGAGGTTCGTCTTGGACAAGACTGAAAGAGAGGTGGCCGAGTTTATGCGTTTCTTGATCAGGAAGAGTTACAACAGCTTGAGTACAGGCCAGTATGACCGCTTCCAGTTGTTGACCAACGGCATTCCATTTTAAGCTGTTGCACGACAACTTTTCCGTCAGATTCGGTTGGCCATCTCCCTTGTACAGACTTTAGTATACATATTCTCGTGAATCCCACTCCCTCCTGCAAATTAGTGTGATTGCGTAATAAGGGCATGCTAGTGGGCCCTTCACGCTGTACATCCTGACCAATCACAACGTGGTGCCTCGATGACGACATCCGATGCCGGACATCCGAGCAGTACACCGGTAGGCCGTACCTCACTTGATATTGAAAGGTATTTAGGAGGATTCCCTGATTTCAGAGTTGTCTCTCGGCTTCATTTACACTTCGAAACCCTTCCAACCACAAGTCGAAAATTCACGTCGTTCTTCCGGATCATCGGCATCGGGGAACCAGTCGGAAATCAGCGTTCCCTTATCCTTCGCCAATCTAGCTGCACATCGAAAGAGGTGGTAAGCAGAGAGTCAAAGAATGGCTACCGCCAAAGAGATTCCGGCCACTATCGCGGCGGCGCCTCAAAAAGACCCCACTTTCCGCGTCTACACGTCTTCGCAAGCAGTGACATACGCCCAGAACCGCGGAGCGTACCCCAAAGAGCTGTACGATTTAATCTTCCGTCGCCATGCCGAAACAGGCGGCCAGTTCAGCCAACTTCTCGACGTCGGCTGTGGGCCAGGCAACGCAATCCGTGACCTTGCACCGCACTTCGACGCCGCAACAGGCTGCGACCCGGGGCAAGAGATGATTTCCACGGCCGCGCAACTAGGCGGCTCAACGCGATCTGGAGCCGCCATCAGCTGGCGCGTCAGTTCAGCAGAGGAGCTCCGGCAGGCGTCTGGGCTCCCCGAGGCATCGGTCGACCTACTCAGCGCGGCCACGGCAGCCCACTGGTTCGACATGTGCCCTTTCTGGCGCGAGGCCGCCGCGTTGGTCAAGCCAGGAGGCAGCGTCGCGCTTTTTGGGAAGACGCGCATGTATAGCCATCCGGAAAATCCAGCGCATGAGGCTGTACAGCAGGCCCTGGACGACTACGAGAAGAATGTCATCGGTCCGCACATGATGCCTGGAAATTGGGTGCTGCGTCGCTTTTTCGCTGATCTAGAGTTGCCCTGGCAAACGGATCCGGCGCAGACGGCGTTTGACGAGGCAAAGTTTGAGAGATACAAGTGGAACGATTACACTTTGGACGATCCTGATGGTAAGGACTTCTTTGGGGGCAGTGAGATTGTATCGTTGGAGAAGCTATACAGTTTGCTGTCAACGGCGGCGCCGGCGACCAGGTGGCGCGAGGCGCATCCTGAGGATGCGGAGACCGAGAGGGACTGCGTAAGGGCTTTGACGACAAGGCTGAAGGAAATTTCTGGCAAGAATGAGTTAAGGCTGGCCCAAGGTCTGCTACTCCTGATTTTCAAGAAGGTGGAGGGTCTAAGAGAGCAAGGCAAGAGGCAATAGACCGAAGCCAGAGTTTCTCGCACCTGATGACGGACAAGGTCGGAGAGTCGCCCCACCATGCTCCCAAGCAATTTCTAGCCCATGATAGGAAGAGCGGCCAGAATCATGTTCTCACTGGACTTGAAGTGAATTTTCCAGACGTTTCCCCACAATTTCAGCACAGCCGCCCGTCCTTTGATAGTTCAATCGATGGATTCAGAGAACTACGCGTCGTGTTTGGCAGAACGCTTTCTGGCAGCACACCTTCTGGCAGCACACCTTCTGGCAGCATGATGCAGTGCAACATTCATGAGCCCAACTCCCGGCCTAATACGCAAAACACCACTGATCCTTACCGACGATTTGCCATCGCGCTTTCTTCATCAACGAAGGGCCTTGGGCTTCGCCTTCCGCAGTCCACCCTCCGCCATCAGCAGTTTGAGTCATCAGCATTGGGGTATATCAGAGCGGGCCCACTCAAAGCCTGCGTCAAGCTTCACAGCCGCATGAGGCTTCGGCCTTGGCCTCTCCCCTCTGAATTGGCAACCGGATGCTTTTCCCCATGTCGCTCTCCCATCTCAGCCAAAGCCGTAAGAAGCCTCTTCGTAGAAGCATGTTGCCTTTCCGGCGTCGTGCTCTCGCATCTTCCGGGTCGTTTCGCCGTTGGGCGCACCCTGTCCAAGGCTTCCAAGGCCTCCGGATGACCCAAGTCAAGTTTGCGTTCGTGCTAACCTCGTGGAGCATGTCAAGCAAGACCGATACGACCTGGGTTTAACGGATCATGGTTTCTGTCACGACGGGGCGCCAAGACGAATATATCGATGGGCTTCTTCCGAGGGGTTAGAGCGGAGCCGTGACACTTTATACACAACTAAGAATTTGGGGGGGTTTCGGCCGTGACATCAGGCTTTCCAGACGGTTTTGTTTTCTCTTTTTTCCTCTCTCTCTCTCTCTCTCTCTCTCTCTCTTTTGTTCGCGCTGGCAAGGTTTGTACGTCTACTTCCAGTTCAGTGTGTCAGTCCGACGAGAGTGTCGCTAGATACTTGAGGTTGACGCCACCCATGCACAACTCGGGGGGGGGGGGAATCTTTCGCTGCCCAGACGAAGTTTCGGACGTCAGCTTCGAATTGGGAGTCGTAAAAGACTGGGACGGGAACACGTCGAAATTGTCGTACGACGTGCACTTCATTGCGGGTTCTTCTCGCCCTTTTACCACCGTGTGCTAGTCTTGTGTTCCAACAGGGCCATGTGCAAACTTGTCTAGAACGAAGGGGCTGGATTTGTTCGGCAGCCTGAAGAGCTTGCGCCTCCAGTGTTGCAGTACGCGCCATCGCCGAGATCACAGGGTCGGAGCTACAAGTGCTTCGTCGAGATTGGAAGAGAATTTTCCTTCGACGAAGCATCTTCGAGATGCGCACGACTTTTCAGGGGTTTGGTGACATCTTCGCCGGTCACCAATCTTCCAGGAATCAGTTGACAGCCTTTGCACGCCAGGAAGAGGACAACTTGGCGCAGGATGTATTCACCTCACTCGTGAAGACGTTCCATGAAGTGGACACCTCGGTTAAAAAAAAAAAAAAAAAAAGAGGAAAAAAAGGATAGAAAAAAAATGCTCGCGGGGGGGGGTGGGGGAAACACCGTGGTCTTCTGAAGGCCGATGAAAAAGCAAGGATGACGAGGCAGAAGGAGAGAAGCGAAAAGGACAGGAGAGGGACCAAGACCGACTGGAGTGGACTCTTGCCTCTAGTCCAGTTTGTGCTCTTGGCCCATTGATGCCAGTCTGGCCCTTGGAACCAACCTCTGGAGCCGACGCCTGCGGGAAATTGCAGCAACCGAGGGACTGAAGAGGCTCGAAGCTAAACGAGACGCTGCTCAGCGAGCGACCAACATTGACAGCGAGGAGAAGAGGCCAAGGAAATTCGAAGAAGATGATATTTCAGCCGGAGAAAGGAAGAGCAAGGAGATGACTCCGCATAAATTTAAAATAGCGCCCTCGGCAGAGCAACACGAGAAGGCCGTATGAGCTGGGCTAGCATTTTGAAACGGCAGAGGCGGTACCTCCGAGATGTCTATACACGAGATGCTCCGTGACAATGTCGTCATTTTTTTTCCGATTTTCGACCTCGACTGCCGCTCAGGAAAGACTCGAATTGCCAGGATCACCAGCAAACATCCTGAGATATCCAGGCCCCGGGCTGTCATTTGCCCGTGCAGGGTGGAGAGAGATGTTTGGAAAACTGCAGGGAATCCGCATCAAAGAGAGGGGGGGGG
>JAIFKG010001314.1:0-25836 GCA_020351975.1 Phyllosticta ampelicida | reverse complement strand
CCCCCCCCACAATAGCACGAGACGGCCTCAACATCTAAGCCTCCCTTACAAGACCAAACTCCCATCTCCCCATCTTCCAGCGCTTTTTCACCACGCCTAGACAGTCTGTACAGCTGTCAGCCGCCATGCATGTGACTTTTAAGACTATGTCTGGTTTGCATTGGAAAGCCCGACGACGCACGCTGCCTGCCGTTGCGCTCTTCTGCATCCGTGGATGCACATTGGACTCTCGAGGAACTATGTCGTCCTTTGACCAATCTCGAATGTCGTAGTCATGATCACTCTCTGGATGGCTGAATCAGTCGAGTAAAGACTTGGTACTTTCGCTCCTACTCACCTCCGTATTCACCCACCTGCTTCTGTAGCATGGCAGCTTTCCATCAACATACCAGTCGCGAAGTCTGCGCTGTAGTAAATACTGGCTAATGACTACATCAAAGACACGCATGCAACGAATACTGCCTGGCAGCAGGCGCGTTGCCATGCGCACTGGAGACTGGTGATGATGTGAAGCACATCACCGACGTGCCCGTTCACTTCCAGCGCGCGCTCTTTCCTAATTTGTCATTTTTCACACCACAGTCAAAACTCTTCGTCATCTGTCTGCACAAAACCATCACCAAACCACCTCACCACCGAGCCCTTTCGTGCGCGGTGCTCGCACACTTTCCGTCATGTCTCCCAGCAGCTTCGAGGAGCGTTCATTTCCTTCAATGAGCGCCATCATGGAGCATTCGTCTCACAGCGACGATCAACTTGAAGACTCTGCGCCTCAGTCTGGACACGGACTCGTGGAGTCGTCGGGCGGCGCGTCATTGCGGTCTTTGGCCAACACTTCGGCCAGCCTTTTCAGCTCTGCCACTCCGAACGGTCACCAAGCACCTCCTGCGCCCCCTCAAAGCGTCCAAAGCGCGACTGTCCCTCAGTCTGAGCCTGACCTTCACTCTGCCAATGACCGCTTGATTGAGAATCCCAAGAATAGCCCCGCTAGCTCCATCCAGGGTCGTGGCTCCATCAACCTCACCAACATTGATAAGCGCCTCGAGGCCCTAAAGCTGAACCGGTGAGCAGTACTCTTCTTTCACCACTACAGTCACTGAGATCATAACAGAGCTACCCCATCTCAAGCCACGTCCACCGAGGTACTTGATCTCGCCTCTGAGCACGGTGCTGAGTTATCGTCCAGCCCGATTCAAGAGATGGCTGCTCGTCGTAGACAGAGCGAGATGCTGTCTTCGGACAAGCCCGCTCAGCAGTCAACCGACGGCGTTCTCGAGCACGGCGATTGGAAAGATGAAATCATCAGCGCTGTCGATCACGCCCTTGCTCGTCTTTCCCAGCTGGCTCATGATGACCACGTCCGCGACCCCAGCGTGTCGGTCCCCTCTCATTTCACTCTTCACCTCACCGCCTCCCTCAACCGCCTGCAGCTTCCTCTTCCCAACAACTCCGATCTCCAGTCTCAGTTGAGAGAGATGACGAAGCTCTACCACGAGCAAATTAAAGTCAGCCAGGAGCTTGCGAAGGCCATCGGCGACTTGGCGAAGGCCAATTCTGATCAGGCCAAGGCGTATTACGAGCAGGCCACCGCCAACCATGAGCAAGCGAAGGTCAGCAATGAGAATGCAAAGACCGTCTCCAAGCTGGTCATGAAGTTTGCGAACCCAGAGGTTTGTTCCCGCGCCGCGCATGAGAGACCGAATGCACTTGCTAATGAGAGAAACAAGGAATGAAGCAATGACTAGCATTGCAGACAGTGGTGCAATTCTGTCTTTCGGCTATCATACCCACGGCCGAATCCCAAGCTCTACAGATCGCGATTTGTTTACTTCCACGACTGACCGACACGATTTTCAGTACCGATTCCCTTTGCTTTTACGAGGATTCCCATCACGGGCAAACGATTCGCCTTTGCTTTCACAAGGATACCCACCACTCACAATGCCTCTCCATTTCCCCTTCCCCTTCCCCTTCCCTTTCCCTTTCCCTTCCCCTTCCCTTTCCCTTTCCCTTTCCCTTTCCCTTTTCTGCCTTTCCAGTTTCCAATGCCTCATAATATCAGTCGAGGCTTCCGTTGGTAACGAGTTTCTAAAAATGGGCCATGGGGTGGACGGGAGGGAAATGCCCGCCACATGAAATCGAGGATAACGACTCTCGAACGGAGCTTCGACTGGCGGTGACATGAACTTATGCTCCGATAGCTAGTTTTTCGCTGCATAGCGAGTTGCCCGGACAAACACTGATCCGGAGGAATAAATGTCGTGGAAGTATGATTGAATATGCAAGTGCCTCCACCGCCCAAGTTCATGTGCAAAAGCTCCTGTTCCCCAGAACACCGCAGAAAATTCCACACTTAACAAACAACATCTTGCATCTCCACGACCTCCCAAAAGGGGGCAGAAATGGTGAGTGACGTTTTGTCTCAAGATGTGCCGGGGTTAAGCCGTTCCGGGATGGCCATGTGGCATCACCAGGCACGAAGCACCAGCACGTAGTCCGGGATCCATGCAGCTTCGAGAAGACCCAAAGAAGGCGGTGCCTGAATAACTCAATCTTCTTTGGCTGGACTCCGCCAATTTAGCTCCTACAGCCCAATTCTACTCCATTCCCTCACTGTTCGCGTTGTATGAAATGTTTATCGCTGTTTGCTACCGCCTTTGAGCTATCCACACCTTCTAGCGTCAGCAAACCTCTCTCTGAGGGACCCAACCTCTCAGTCGAAGAGTCTCAGCATGAGGATACCGAATTGGCTACTCAGCGGCCATATTCCCTGGCTCATCGGTGCACTTGGAGCTCGATGCGCCAGAGGAAGTCCGCCGATCAATGTAGCTCTAAGAGCTTCGTTTCCATCGCCGCCTTACTTGGTTGAGCTGCTGTGAGCTTCCCAAGCGCTGGAGGCATGGAGTTGCAGCTAACCTGAACTAGGGAGACAGCAGCTGAGGAGAACGCGACGGCCTATTTCCCTTTGCTAGATCGCGTAGCGAATGGCTACTTCGACGGCAAAGCGACCGAAAAGGACCTCTTCGACGCGTTCTTGGAGCTCCTTGTGGGAGACGGACACATCACGGACTCGGATGCGCTGTCATCTTTCCAGTTCGCCCTCTCGATTCATTCTGCGGCGCCCCGAATCGAAGCGCATTACCAATTCTACAACACGTCGGTCGAGCCATCATTACAAGCTGCGCAAGGGCAGGATTGTGAGGTTTGGGCGCTGCAAAATGGCAAGCAATTCTGCTCGCCAGAGTTTGCCAAGGATCACGGAGTGGTGGCGGAACCAAGGTATATCGATCGTCCTGACCTGCCTGTCGCGGATACTGACCTTGTAATAGGACTACCGAACTCCCGTTCGACCGCACTTTGAGCACTGCTGAGAACCAAGCTCCCACGATCTTATACGCTGACATTACTTCCCCAAAATTCCGCGCCTTCCATAAGACTATCGCAAGAGGCGTCAAGGAGGGTAAATCCTCGTACAAGCTTCGGCACAAGGCCCCTCGGGACGCGGACAGAAAATTGCTTCCCATCACTGGCTATGGCGTGCAGCTCGCGCTGAAGCGTACCGACTACATTGTCATAGACGACCGGGAAGCCGAGGAGGCTGGACACGAAATAGCGGCCGCTCCCGCTCGAAGCAGCCTGCAGGATGAAGAAGTAGCAGACCTCAAGCCTCTATCAGAATCGGAGTTGAAGGGGCTGGGACTCAAAGCTGGGAGCTTCGTCATGCAGAACGAGGATCCACTGAGTACGTTGGTTAGATTGGTGCAAGACTTTCCCAAGCACTCGAGTGCCATTGCGGCGCACAACGTCACCAAGGAGTTCATGAAAGAGCATAGAGCAAATAGGGAGGCGATTCTACCGTCTGGATACAACATCTTGTGGATCAATGGTGTGCAGATTATGCCCAGGAGCATGGATGCGTTTGCGTTGTTGGAGCATCTCAGGAGGGAGAGGCAGATCATCAATGGTGTGAAGAGGTTGGGATTCGATGCACCAAGCGCCATCCGTGTCCTGTCTCATAATGCCGTTTCCAAAGCCAAGGACCACAATGAACCACAACGATATGACTGGAGAGACATAACCGAGGGCGGACATGTCATCATGTGGCTAAACAACATCGAAAAAGACAAGAAATATGCGGAGTGGCCGAGCTCGCTCAAGGCAGTAAGACTGAGCAATAATTTTGGAGAAGATGGATGCTAATCAGCATAGCTGCTCCAACCATCGTACCCTGGTACTTTACCGCAGGTCAGGAAAGACATCCATAGGACCGTCGTTCCTCTGGACTTTTCTGAACCAAAGGACGTAGCCCTGGTTGTGGAGACTCTCCAGACCATGATTAAGAGAGGTCTCGCTATGCAATGGGGTCTTGTGCCCGTGACTCATTTCCCAGCCGCAGCCGAGCAAGCCAAAGTGGTCTACCATCTGCTGGATACACACGGTCTAGCGGCCGTATTCAAATATCTAGAAGGCTCTCTCAAGGCCCGTCAACTATCTACTCCTCACAAGGCGACGTACGAGAGCGTGATCAAGGAAGTCAAAGTACGACAGGACCGCGTCGCAATACCTCTCCAGGAATTGCTCAGACATGAGGACGTAACCTCAAGGATCGAAGCAACAACGAAATGGCTAACTCGACTTGGGGCGGAAGGTCCTACTCCACCGTTCTTTGTGAATGGAGCCGCGCTTCCACGGAACGACGAGTGGCTCCCGACCATGAGCATGCGCGTCACTCAGGACCTGAAGATGATTCAGAAGAGTGTCTTTGAGGAAGAGCTGGACGACGATACTTGGATTCCCGGAGTTTTTCTCGAGTCGGCTTCTCTCAGGCGCAATCCTCTAGTCATCCCCGAAGATGAAAAGGTACTCAAGTTCATCAACATGGCGCAATTCAATGTTGAACATGGTGAGAGTATTGCGAAGCTCCCGGTAATCCCGGTCGCCAAAGACTCGAAATGGTTCCAATGGGCGCAGCTCATTGTCTTGGGAGACTTCGACTCGAAGGCTGGGACAAGGTTAATGGTGGAGGCCATCCAGTTCCGACGGGAGCATGAAGACGTAGAAGTCTTGTTTATGCACACCGGCACATCCTATGAGTCCAAGCTCTCCTCGAAGCTCTTGAAGCTTGTTGACCAAGGGAAAATTCCTACCATGGACGATATTTCCAATGCGGACGACGTTGAAGCTGCAGAGTTCTCCAAATTTACAACTCGTTGGGCAGAGACGCACCAAGTTGCCCGAGCTCTAGGATGTGAGCCTGGACAAGAGTGCGTGGTCTTGAACGGAAGAACTCTTGGTCCTATTCCCAAGGAGAAGACGTTTGCAAAAGGAGACTTTGAGACTCTCTTGACATACGAGCGCCAAAAACGGATTGAGCCTGCCGCACGCGCAATCAAGGATCTTGAGCTTTCTGACAAAATCACTTCGCCCGGTGGCTCGGCCCAGTTCTCGTCGCTAGTCGCTCTCTCCACCGTCTCTGACATTCCTGAAGGCATTTTTGACGCGCCCCCCACAATGAGAAGAGACGTTTTCAAGTTCTGGAATGATACCCACACGGCCATCAAGACGGGCGATGCCAATACCGCAACAATTCAAATTGTGGCTTCGATTGACCCGTCTTCGGAGATCGCGCAGAGATGGATTCCTATTCTCAAGGTCCTGTCTGAAATGAGTGGCGTGCACATGCGATTGTTCCTTAACCCGAAGGAGAGGCTTGATGAGCTCCCAATCAGGCGGTTTTATCGCTACGTGTTGTCTTCTCAGCCGGAATTCGAGGTGGATGGCTCCACCAGATCACTACAAGCCCACTTCGGTGGAATTCCATCGGAGGCTCTGCTGACAATCGGTATGGACGTGCCGCCTTCATGGGTTGTTGCGCCCAAGGAGTGCATTCAGGATCTCGATAACATCAAGCTTAGCCAGGTCAAGGGTCAAACGCCAATCAATGCTGTGTACGAGCTTGAGTACATCTTGATTGAAGGCCACTCTCGCGACATCACCAACGGCATGTACCCGCGCGGAGTGCAGCTAGACCTTCAGACTGCGTCAAATCCACGCTACGCCGATACTATCATCATGTCAAACCTAGGGTACTTCCAATTCAAGGCGAACCCGGGCTTCTTCAATATCGAGCTGCAGCCTGGCCGCAGCGAGGAGATTTTCGCCATTGACAGCGCGGGCACGCTTGGATGGAACCCGACGCCGGGCGACGAGACCAAGGAGATTGCGCTCATGAGCTTTCAGGGCGTAACGCTCTACCCGCGTTTTTCGCGCAAGGCGGGCATGGAGGATGAAGACGTGCTCAGCGCGCCGACGTCGCTTGCTGACGAGCTCGCAGAGAAGGGGGCCGAGCTGGCCGACGGGCTGCTTTCCAAGGTTGGACTCGGCAACTTCAAGATGGGCAAGACCTTCTCACGTGGGCTTGAATATGCATCGCGGTTTGGACTGGCGACCGACAAGGGGTCCGCGTTGCAACAGCAGCAGCGGCATGCCGACATCAACATCTTCAGCGTTGCGAGCGGCCACCTGTACGAGCGCATGCTCAATATTATGATGGTGTCGGTTTTGAAGCACACAAATCACACCGTCAAATTCTGGTTCATTGAGCAGTTCCTCTCGCCCTCTTTCAAGTCTTTCCTCCCACACCTCGCCGCCGAGTACAACTTCCAATACGAAATGGTGACATACAAATGGCCACACTGGCTGCGCGGGCAAAAGGAAAAGCAGCGCGAGATCTGGGGCTACAAGATCCTCTTCCTCGACGTGCTCTTCCCACTGTCGCTCGACAAGATCATCTTCGTCGACGCCGACCAAGTCGTGCGGACGGACCTCTATGACCTCGTCCAAACAGACCTGCAGGGCGCGCCCTACGGCTTTACACCCATGTGCGACTCGCGCACCGAAATGGAAGGCTTCCGCTTCTGGAAGCAAGGCTACTGGAAGAATTACCTGCGCGGCCGTCCCTACCACATCAGCGCGTTGTACGTGGTCGACCTGACGCGCTTCCGGCGGCTGGCCGCGGGCGACCGGCTGCGCCAGCAGTACCAGGCCCTCAGCGCCGACCCAAACTCGCTCAGCAACCTCGATCAGGACCTGCCCAACAACATGCAGGCGCAGCTGCCCATCTTTAGTCTCGATCAAGACTGGCTGTGGTGCGAGACGTGGTGCAGTGACGACAGTCTGTCGAGAGCGCGCACCATTGATTTGTGCAATAATCCACAGACGAAGGAGCCGAAGCTCGATCGAGCGAGGAGGCAGCTGCCCGAGTGGAACGTGTATGATGAGGAGATTCGCAGCGTTGCGATGAAGGTCAAGGGCGTGGGTAAAGAGGAGGCCGAGGTGGTGGTCGGTGCTGGTGGCGGCGCGGGAACGGTCAAGCGAGGAGAGAGCGCGAAGAAGCCGTCTGAAGAGGAGATGGCCAAAGAGAAGAGGAAGAGGGATGAGTTGTAGATTCGATGGCGTCACGAACCTTTTCTGCTCACTCACCGATTCCGATTGGAAATTTCTATGCGGGAGAAAAGGACTATCGGAAAGAAAATTGCGTCACAGTGCTAGACTCTGTCATTCGGCGCAATTGGTAGAGATGCAGAAATGAAACCGTAATTTGCGCGGCTGGCTCTTCTAATGAGTGATGACAGCCATCAGCTATGCGGGTTGCCCGGGTCGCTATCATCCATCCTATGATGCTATATGTTGTAAACATGTTTTTGAATCGTTTCGTCTTCATTCTACTACCTGCCTGCTCAGAGTCTTCGGGCCCAACTGATTCCAAGTCACCCAATGCCAACAAAGTGCTCAGTCAATCAATCAATCACCGCAAATGGCCTGCCCAAAAAAATGCTCCGATCCTGCCGTACTACTCTTCTGTATGCCGTTTGCCGTTCGTTGCCCTCTCGAAAGGGGCACCTGTTCTATCGTTGACAACTCCCTGTGCCCGCCAACGCTAAGACCTACGGATTCCTTCGCGCTGTCAAGAATGAAGAAGATGGAAAAGGGAAAATGAACCATGCTGCAATAGCGCCGTATTGATATTAACAATAGAGAAAACGCCAAAGACCTACCTATCAAAGCTAATGAAGAGTGATTTGTCTAGTCCCTGGACACATCAGACTCCCGGCGCACGTCCTTGAGTCTGAGCTCTCTGAAACTGATGCAGCAATCCTAGGACCCCAGTGCCCCTCGTACCAGCCTCGAGGTCGTCATCGGCAGCATCACCCTCAGACTCATCCGGCAGCCACGAGTCGCTGAGGTTATCATCGTCGTGTTGCGCAGGCAGCATGTTGGTCGCCTGTCGTGTTGCCGCCTCACCCTGGTCGGCTTCGGGCTCCTCCTCGAGCTCTACTGGATGCTGGAGCGTTTGGCGGGAGGAGCGGAAGCGGGGCTGATGGGCAGTGTGCCGAGGCGAGTGGTGAACGCGTGCGCCAAGCAGTGGTGGTTGGTGGTGCGGGTCGAGAAGGACGGATTGCATCGGGGATTGAGTGGGCATGGCTGCGCTGGATCGCTGGGCACGTTGATGTGTTTTCCTGCCTGCCCCTTCTCTGCCTGTGGCCATAGCGGGACCGTCTATACCGGCAAATGAAGCAGCAAGGGGAGGGAACGCCGGAGGCAGGTTGAAAAAGGACCGATGGGTACCACGCGCAGTTGGGTTCTGGCCGTACGCATGCATGAAACCCATCATAGACGCGTCCAGTTTACCATCCTTGGCGGCAAAATAGTCATGACGGAGGTCATCGGCTGTCTTGGTGTTGGCTTTGTTTTCTTTTGCAATATTGTCCGCAGTCTTCTTAAAGTCAAAGACGGCGAACGAGCAAACATAGCCCAAGCCATCAACATGTATCGTGAACTCTCGGAAGAAGTCGACAATCCGTGCACTGCTTTTTGGGAGGCTAAAGTAAAGCACCACGGGAGTGCAAGCCATACTCAAGAGCTCTTGGAGAAAGATGACGATCTTCAGCTGGTGCAATTTGGAAAATTCTTTCCGGACCTCATCGGTGTGCAGTCTATCGCGCCAGGATGCAGGGCAGTAGTGAGTGAAGTGGATGACCTGCTCAAGTGCAAACTCTGGATCGAGGACAATTTCCTCCCCAGCAATGGAATTGCGCACCACCGCATAGATGGTGGTGAGAATACCGAGCCAGAAAATGACAGTTTGACCAGGTGTGATTTCGAGCCCAAGCAGCACTTCGGGAAAGACGAGGGAGCCAATTGCAAGGACAGCAATGTATGTACCCACAATGAAGGCGACAAACTCGTAAAGCTGGTTCGTTTTGTTCTTTGGAAACTGTTGAAGATAGCGCTCAGCGTACGGGTAGGCCATGTTACGGCGCCGTTCGAAGAGATGGCGCAGCTCGTTGAACTCGCGAAATTTCCACTCAGCCAGCGGGGTGAACATTCTGGAGCCCAATTGCGAAGGGTCCTTCCGATATTCCTAAGACTAGATTAGAAAGGCCCCCAAGACTCATTCTGTGGCACTTACACTGAAGTAGCGAAAGAAAAAGGACACAACAAAGTATATGACCGTAATTGGAGCAACCAGGATGCTCATCATCGCCTTACGTTGGAGTCGTTTGTTCATCTGGTCAATCATTTCCTTGCGTCTCTTGGTGTCGAGAAATTCGCGCCTGACGTGTCCATCGGCTGTGAATACGAAGTCCATGACGCAGTGATTCAAAGCCAACTCCATGGTCCGTGAAAAGAACTGAACATTTCCAAAGAACGGTATGGGTATCGTAAGGTCGAGTATGTCCTTGTTGAATAGAGCAATGAGATAGTTCTCGCGCCGCATGACGCGATTAGCGATGTCGTGCGCGTCCATTCTCTGCTTGGAGTGAGCTCCAATGGCTTTCCTGTCGCGCGCCGACACGTTCTCCGCAGTCGTCAAGTTCGCATCTCGTAGCGCCATGAGTCTACTGACCACTAACTGCCACGAAGCCGTCTGAATATCGCTGTCAGGAATATCAAGCAGATAGTTGTAAAATTTCTCCATGCGTCGAAGCCGAGGGATCTGCGAAGTGACGTGGAACAGCTGGAGGAACCAGAAAACTATGAACAGCCAGAGTACAAAGAGCCACAGACCGTGGATACTGCAGGGGATTAGCGCGCTGCACAAGAAAACTAGGGAGAACCCCTCACTTTCTGATTGCATTTGGCTTGAAGATTTCACGGAGGGAATGACTGGTATGGATCTTGCGGTAGTCGATGCAGAAGACCAAGAGCGTGCAGGTGCCTACTATGACAGCGCTCCGCCTAGAGACATTCAGTAACTGGTAGTTAATACAGTCCGATAAGCTTACACAAGTTTGAGATAACTCTTGAGCAGAATGGCCCAAATGCCATGGCCTTCGAAGTAATCGTAAACTTCTGACATGAACCGGTCCATATTGTGTACGTTCGCCCACATCCACATGGCTTCTTCCTTAGGGTCCAAGAACGCTGTACCGGCACGTCCTGGGCGGGCTGGAATTGGTGGCTGTCTCAACAGCGAACGGTATTCATCATCATCATCATGATGCAGCCGCCGTTGCGCACGGGTTGTATCCCACTGTGCCCTGATATTGCGTGTCGACGGACCAGGTACGGGTGATGGTAGTCGACCAGTACGAACAGGTCCTCGCTGGTCAAAGTTCCCTTTCATCTTTGTCTGTCTATTGTTATCTAGGAGGAGTGATGCTGGAACATCGTCATCGTCATCAGCAGCGACTGGCTGATGGGGAGCATTTCGCATCCATTTTGGTCGACTGATTGTAGGTCGCGCGGACTGCCTCTCTCCATGGCCTTTCAAGAAGGTGCTCTGGTTTGTTGTTTGGCTCTCCGTGTCCTCGGCAAGCAAATGATCCAGGTCGGTGTCTTGGAAACGAGCCTCCAGATTCTCCTCGTCTAGTGCTGCCCCAGCCCGGTCTCCACTAGCTCCTCTCCGTGTCCTAGACTGTCCCCGACCGAGTGGTTCGTATGTGGAATCGTCATCGTTGCCCAACGGAATCAATCGCGACAGGAAGTTGGAAGTCATCTTGGAGTTGGGTCAGACTGGGCGGTCTTGAGACCACAAAGGTCACTGTGGAAGCTGCAGCTTCCCTGAAAGCAGCAGAGTAGTTGTATTGAATATAATACGGAGAATGCTGGTCAACGTTGTATGTTGGGTAGTCTCCGGCTTCGTGCAGGCGGCGGGACAAGGCGTTATCTTGTTGCCGTGTTAATGGATGCGAATGGGGTGCTCTGATATGGTAAAGTTGCACGGTCAAAGACCTAGTAAGGTCTCCATGTGCTGGAAATCGATGGCTCGTCACATGGAGCGTGGAAAGAGGTCAGGAAGTGGATCGCCTGCGTCAGGCGGGAGCTCCTTTGGGGTGGTGATGGCGGAGGTCCGAGCGGGACGAATGACGCCAAAGCTGCCGCCCACCGCCTAACTCTCCGCCCGGCAGCTCGGGTTAGTTGCTGCGTGTGAACTCGGCATCCCGGTTGAACACCGTGACCGGAAGGAATCGCCCCGACAAAAACACAATGTCAAGACCAGGGCTGCAGAGACACCCATCCGGCGAGTTTGGTAATGCTTCTCTACCTGGAGCTGGCCAGCGGTCTACTGCATTATCCTCCAGAATCTCGTGTGTTCTCTCGGCTTCCTATGCTGACCTCGAGATACGCGATGCCCTGGAGACTCTCGATGGTCGCCATGTCAAGAACACGCAGGGCATGCGCCGCCAGTTACGGCTTGATGTACAACGCGAAGTCATTCGATGCAATGGAGAAATCGTTCAAGACTTTGGCAAGGTGGCTGAGGTTGTTTAATCTGCTCCGTACCAAACAGTCCTTCTCTCTAACTATTTTCAGCAACTGCGTCATGTTGGGAGCGCCATCCAAGCTTTGAACAACTGCTGCGCTAATATGCGTGCTCAAATATCGGCCGCTCGTGAAGAAATAAAGCCAATGTTGGACGAGACGTCGACATTGATGAACCAAAAAATTGAGATCGAAAAGAAGCAACGATTCCTGGATGCTCTCAAGTCTCACTTTATCATCTCAGACGATGAGCTCGTTACTCTTACTTCCACCGTTGAGCCTGTCAACGACGAATTCTTTCAGCTCCTGACTAGATTAAAGAAGATTCATCATGACAGCCAGCTGCTTTTGGGAGCCGAAGACCAGCAACTGGGACTGGAGGTTCTCGAGCAGAGCTCCAAGCATCTAAGTGCTGCCTTCCAAAAGCTATATCGATGGGTACAGCGCGAATTCAAAACTCTCGATCTTGAGAACCCGCAAATCAGCGCATCTATTCGCCGCGCGCTGCGCGTGCTCGCCGAGAGACCGCCGTTATTCCAAAGCTGCCTCGATTTCTTTGCCGATGCCAGAGAGCACACGCTATCCGACTCATTCTACTCTGCCCTGACCGGATCATCCTCTGAAAGTAATATTACAAAGCCTATCGAGTTCCACGCCCACGACCCACTCCGCTATGTAGGAGACATGCTAGCCTGGGTCCATTCCACGACTGTTTCCGAGCGAGAGGCCCTCGAGGTCCTTTTCATTTCCGAAGGGGACGAAATTGCCAAGAGTATTCAGCTTGGTCTAGAAAGCGAACCATGGTTGCGTGGCGAAGAAGAAGATGAGATGTTTGACGGGAAGAGTGCGCTCCATGAGCTCGTGAGCCGCGATCTCGCAGGAGTGGCAAGACTTCTCAAGCAACGCACAGAACAGGTTGTCCAAAGCCACGAGGATGCCGTGCTGACGTACAAGATTGCTAATCTGCTGGGATTCTATCACAACACCTTTTCAAAGCTGATCGGAGCCGACTCTGCCATAATCGATGTCCTTGGAAGCTTGGAAGAGACCGCCCTCCGACATTTCAGATCCAACATGAGAGATCATGTGGCCAGCGTCCAGAGTGACCTGACTGTCGTCCCTGCGGACTTGACGCCCCCTGAATTTTGGGACGAGGCATTGGCAATGCTTCAGGCGCTGCTCAAAAGCTATGACTCCTCCATGACAGCACTCGAAAATCGCGAAAGTGGGTTCCAGCCTGTCCTCACAGAAGCATTGGACCCTTTTCTGAGCGGCTGCGAAAATCTCCACAAAGGGTTGCGCGAGCCAGACAACGACGTATTCGCGATCAATTGCCTACTGGCCGCTGTGGATGTGCTTCGACCATTCCAATTTGTCAGCGAAAGAACCCTTGGGATTGAAAAGACACTGCAGAACCACGCCTCAAATCTGGTTGCGTCTCAGCACCGATGGTTTCTCCATACCTCTGGCTTGTATCCCCTCAAAGCCGTGCTGGACGAACTATCTGATTCGACTGCGGACATGAAAACAATACCCGATCTTGCGCAATTCGAGCCAGAGAAATTGATTGTGGCGGGGCAACAGCTGGACGATTTCCTGCCTTCGGCCCTGATGGAGGCGACGGACAATATCAAAAGGCTACGCAGTGCAGGGCTGGCCCAAAAGATTACAGAGCAAGCTGCGGAAAAGTTCTGTGAAGACTTCGAATTCGTCGAGAGCAGGATCCTGGCTGCGGACGAGTTACGAGTAGCTGAAAATGGTGATGAGGAGCCAAGACCAGGACTGAGAGAGCTCTTGCCTCGCACCAGTGGAGAGATTCGGGTGCTGCTGAGCTAAATGCGACCACCATACATATCGTTCTAGAAACTCCATATTCTCCAATGCCTCATTCCATTCCTGGAGCCCAGAACATTCCAAAGGAAAAACTGCCGAATAATATGCTTATTTTTCTCGTCTCCCCGTGCAACATGGGAAAATGCCAACCGTCCCTTATGCTTGTGCCTGCTTCTTCTCCCACTCCTCCGGGGTATGGCATTTCGGTGTCCAGGCGTGGATAGCGGCAATCTCGTCCTTTAGCGCGGCGTTTACCAGGCGGTGACGGGCAAGAGTAGTCTTCTTGGCGAATTGTGGGGAGACGATTATGGCTTCGAACATCTGACCGCAGCCACCTACAAAAGAATCGTCAGCGATTAAGTACCACGGAAGTAGCCTGGTGAGGAAGCGCACCAGACATGTCTATGATGTCGACGTGGACCGCGCCAAGTCGCTGCTCCAAGGCGCCCTTCAAGTGTTCGGGTGTGACGCCAGACGACATTTGATTCTGGTTAGCTTCAACGTCAGATGGCACACTCATGGTCAGGTAGGCGGAGGGTTGTCGGTACCAGGTCAACAGTGAGAGTTTTGGGTGAGGAGAATCAGATAACGGGGAAAATCAGGTCTTCGGGCGACAGAGCAGGAGGGAAAGAGGGACTCGGGGGATGACGTGAGCGCTCGCCGGGTTGCCGATGCGCGCAGGGATTCCTCGGGGATCCGACGCCTGGATCAATCTGCGATAAGATTGGAGAGAGACACCTCAAAGCGTCTGTCCAACAATCATTTAACCATCTTGCTTCTTTCTCTTTCAACTTGATATGCTCTCGGCTCGTCTGGTGCGACGTTCTCTCGCCATGCCCTCCGCCATCACCTCCGCGCCATTCTCGCGCGCTGTCGTTATTGCCATGCGGAAACTGTACGTTTTGTTTTATTTTGGTGACTCGTAAAATTCATGCTGAGTTTTGGCAGCTATCCAGAAGAACTGGCAGACAAGAGTTGGGACAACACAGGGCGTGAGATTGACTAGCACAACCATTTTTAACCCTCTGACACATGATTTTAAGTGTTGCTCGAAGCACCGTTCAATCCAAAGAACCGCAAAAACAACTCGGTCCTGCTCACCGTCGACCTGACCAAGGCTGTCGCCGATGAAGCCATTGAGCGCCAGGACTCAATCATTGTTGCGTACCGTCAGTGTTACTTCCACTATCTCATTTTAAGTTTTCTGACTGGCCCTAAGCGCAGATCCAATCATCTTCAGAGGCCTCAAGTCCTTGACTCTTGCCAACACCCAGCAACAGTCGCTTTTGAGACTCGCTGCGGAAGGAATCAGCGTATGCACACCTCGTACATGTACCCTTGGAATATTTTCTAAACCAGGTTAAAGGTGTACTGTCCCCACACAGCAGTCGATGCTGCACCTGGCGGACTTGGTGACTGGCTTGCGGACATTGTGACCGGAACGCCGGCAGATTCGACCAGCTCTTCCAAGCAATCGCAAGCCACTACTCCTCTGACAGACCTGAACGACCCCTTTGTGAGCGAACGCCCCTACTACAAGCTGAGGCACCATCCGTCTCAGCGCAGTCTGTCGCAGGTCGGGGACCTCACTCTGTGAGTACCATATGTGATTTTGGGAGTATTGCCGCTAATCTTGAGCAGCGCTACAACACCTCACACACGTGAGGCCATATCCCCTGTAACCAATGTTCCAGGTGTCGAGGGCGCTGGAATGGGCCGTGTGGTGCGATACGAAAGCCCTCAGCTGCTCACTTGGATCATCGACCGTATCAGCAGAGGCATGGGCAATCCCAAAGCTTTCACGATTGCGATTCCACAGGGTAGTAGCCTTGAGGACTTGACTGTCTCCAGCGTCGGCATCTGTGCAGGCAGTGGTGGGTCGCTCTTCTCTGGCCTCGACGTTGATTTACTATTCACGGGAGAGCTGTCACACCACGAGGCTCTTGCCGCCGTCGAGAAGGGTCAGATTGTCATTACGTTGTTCCACTCCAACACGGAGAGAGGCTATTTGCATAATGTACTGAAGCAGCAGCTTATGTCTCAGGTGAGAGAGGAGTGGAACTATCTCAGGAGCGCAGAAAAGGGCAGGAGTGACCTTGACAGCTTGACTCTGGAGGCGCTCGAAGATGACTTTGCGAGTGTCGAGGTCAGCGAGAGAGACAGAGATCCCTACGGTATTGTGATTGCCCAGGAGCAGTGAATAAAGTAGAATCCAAATTAGACGGAGTAACATCATCAAGTCCACGTAAGAAAATGAAAATGATAAGGCCTCTGTCAGAAAATACATGTTGTCGATGGTGATTGATCGGCCACCTGCCCTTTTGAGACTAGTCTCGCGTAATGGGCCTATCGCGTGGCGATACACTGCCGAAGCCATCCCGCAGACCAGAAATTCGAATTCCTCACACCACACGAGGTGTCCGTTAGTTCGACGACCACGCCCGACCGACCAACGACCCTTCGACGTCTCCCTCTCAGCTCAATACAAGAAGCGCATATCAAAATGGACTCTGCTAAGGTTCCCGTCAAGCTTGTCAAAGTCACCCGCGTGCTCGGTCGCACCGGTAAGAAAACTCACCCCGGGACGGCCTGTGGATGACCATCGCCGCCGTCCTTTGACGCTGACGACAGATGCTGACATCGCAATTTTCCAGGCTCCCGCGGTGGTGTCACTCAGGTCCGCGTGGAGTTCATGGACGACACTGTGAGCGACAACCCCATCTCAAAAGATCGACAAGTCGCGGACTAATAGAACGATTCCAGACCCGTAGCATCATCCGCAACGTCAAGGGCCCTGGTGAGCACACCCTACGCAACTCACGCTGAAGACCACACCACGAGAATCCGAATATACTGACACAGGCGCCGTTCAAACAGTCCGCGAGAACGACATCCTCTGCCTTCTCGAGTCCGAGCGCGAGGCCAGGAGGCTGCGCTAAATAGTCCCGCCTTGGTTTTTCGTCGTGTTTCTCGCTCGTGGGGTGGGCAATCGGGTCTTCTCAAACACTTTTGGCAAAAACAGGGTGGGGGAATGGACTGTACATTGACGCAATGAGGCAGTAGCAAGCTAGCTGCAGCCACAGCCGCGGCAGTGGAAACGACTTTTGACGATGTGTTTGCTCTTCTGGGTTCGAACCACGAGCGACTCCGCAAGCAGGCGCGCACGGCGGCATCAAGCCCACTTCTGACGTGAGTCGCTTCTTCGGGCTGAGCTAAGAGCATTGGTGGGCTGGTTTTCTTTTGAGGGTTGCATGGAACAACGGAAAAAATAATCAAAGCCTTCAAGAGCCTCCTTTCCGTCCTCCACGGATTGCGCCTAGGGTGATTAGCAGTAGATTTACGATACCACAGACGAACTGAACCCTATCGCTCTCACCACGCCGCGACGCTCGGCCAGCCATCCTGCTTACAACATCGACGTTTGCGTTTCGGATTTCGCAAAGCAAATTCACACAAATCGAAAGCGAACGCAGTTGCATCATCGCCCATGTGTGTCCTGAGTAGACTTCAACGTAGCCAGCACTACAGCTCTCATGACGTAATAACTTCATGCCGAAGCAATTCACGCATGCGCCTTCCCTTGTGCCACAACTGCCCGAGAATCTTTTGCTACACCACATCCACAGTCATGACAGAACACGTCCGACCCGCCCCTCGACCCGAACACTCATCTGATACGAGCAGCTTTTTCTATTGCCTTCTCGCCAGAAGGGCCTCCTACAACGGATTGAGTCCAACAAATTTGTACTTTTCCCATTGCCAGAATTACTCCCAAGCGCGCTTGCCTACTTTAATAGCACGCAGCAAAAGGAGGACTTGGTCTCGTTCTAATGTACAGGTCAATCACGAGCCAAAGACACGGCAACGGCTCTAGTTTTCAATCGCATTCAAAATCCCATCACCAGCAATACCGCCGCTCTCTGATCACACTGACTGTGTATCAGATCGGACTCTTCAAGGCCAGTTGCTTCTAATCTGAGCTCGCGTCGCCGTCTCAGGGTATTATCAAATTCTGAGGTCCAGTCACCGTTGAACGTCAGCCTGTTCCGCAAGAGTCAACCTCGAATCTACTCGGGCTAAATCACCGACCGCGCATCACCCCTCGACGAAACCGACAAATTCTAATCTTGAATCTCTTAAATCGATCTTTCTCTACAATTGACCTACGTACACTTGTCTCGTCTGATCTCATTTCTTGTTGTCTCATTTCCAAACCAGCGCCTCGCAAAATAAAAGACAAGAAAAAGCTGCTTTAATCGCTCGTGCGCATTAAAGAGAAGGAAAAGAAGGGACCAAATCCCATTCGCCAAAGTCGAGAAACATCCAGGTATATATGCGAACACATCCCTTGCACCCATACCTCTCACTTCTCTTCATCAACACTCATCTCAACCTCCAAATCCTTCATGCTCTCTACTTTCCTCCTCGGCTCCAGCAGCAACATCCCCGCAGGCCCGCTCTTCCCCAAGAAGCCCTCCGTCCTCGAATGGATCCTGCGACCCCTCAACCACGTGTCGGTGACGACGCCCCTCAGCTCACGCCCTTCGTATGGGCTGCACTTGTTGCGGAACAGCATAGTGCGCGGCTCGACGACAAACGACGCCGCGTCGTCAAAGACAGCAATGTCGCCGTCGAAGCCCACCGCCAGGTCGCCCTTTGTAGTGTCGAGCCCGACCTGCCGCGCCGTGTTGCGGCTGCACCAGCGCACCACGTCTTCAATCGTGGCCGTGTGCTCGCTCGACGCGTTCTTGCGACAGATCTCGGTCCACAGGATGCTGAGGCCTAGTCCGACGCTGCTGACGCCGCCCCAGGCGGCGAAGAAGTCGCCATCTGCGCCGTCGGTGCTGTGCGCCGTGACGCCACCGTCCGACAGTTTGGCCGGTAGGAGCTTGAGGTTCGGCGTACAGGGCGAATGGTCGCTGACGATGGTCTTGATGACGCTGTCGTCTGGTCGCAGCAGCTCGGCCCACAGCCCGTCCTGGTTGCACTGCTCGCGGATCGGCGGGCAGCACTTGTGCCGCGTGTCGCCCTCCTTGACGGCCTCGGCTGCCAGCGACAGGTAGTGGAAGCACGTCTCAGCCGTGATGTTGACGCCGCGTGCGCGCGCCTCGCGGAGCATTGGGATAGCTTGCACGGCCGACAGGTGCACGATGTGCAGGTTAAGCTGCGGTGCCAGGGGCGCCAGCGACAGAATCTCGGATATGGCGTAGGTCTCGAACGAAGGTGGACGCGAGTCGAGGAATGTTTTGTAAGTCGTGAGCGGGCCCGAGGGCTTGAGCGGCGGCGCCGCGAACGAGACGTCGTCGCCAACGGACGCGGTGATGGGCGGTATCATTTCTGCATGGAACATGACAATGGTGGGCTCGTCGACCAGCTCGGCCAGCACCTTTCTGATGTCATCGGATGAGACAGCTGGGAACTCCTCGACCTGTGTGCCTAACATCAGTACGGCGGCGCGGAAAAGCTTAAGAGATGGTACTCAACGCACCCCACTCTCAATCAAGAACCCCTTGAACCCTCTCACACCGGCCTTTACAAGCGCCTTCAGCTCCTTCTCGTTGCCGGGAATGATACCGCCGTAAAAGCCAACATCAACCCAACATTTGCCGCGCGCGGCCTCAACTTTAATGTCCAAGTTTTCCACCGTAGTGGTTGGCGGGATGGCATTTAGCGGCATATCAATGACGGTCGTTACGCCGCCAAAGGCCGCAGCTTGCGTGCCTGTCCAGAAGCCTTCCCATTCCGTGCGGCCAGGCTCGTTAAGATGGACATGCGCGTCGACAAGACCAGGCAGCAGGATCTTGGGCGAGTAATCGACGTAAGGCGTGCCTTGGGGGAAATCGGAGCGCGGCAAGACCGAGTGGAAAATCGACGTAACTTTCCCAGTAATGGTCGAAACGACGATCGTGGCTTCGGTAAGGCGGCCTGACACAACGGCGCGCGAAGAGGCAATAACGGTGATGGGAGGCACCGTAGTTGTCGAGGCTGAAGCAGACGCGGCCTCTTCTGTTGTATGAAGACCCATCGAGGTGATTGGTGCCGTGTTGTTTGCGACTGGAGATGTGCGTGTGTACACGACAGGGCCAAAGACAACCCGCTCGATCAGAGCATGCGGCTGAAAAGGTAAAGGTAAAGATAAATCTTGATATATGATCTACAAGCCAGCCGTGGGGAAACTTGGAGGTCCCCCGCACGTAGAGAGATAAGGGGTTTCCGGGAATAGGGAGTTAGGGGAGGTAGGAGATAAGGACAGGGGACTGGTTCGAGGGACAGAAAGACAAATGAAAGAACCAAGTAAAACACAGCGCCAGGAGGAAAGGCAAAAGAAATCAACCAGACAGGTCACAAAGAAGACTCCGGGGTGTGGGCAGTCTGCGGTTCTTATCAGAGCAGGGCCAAAATTGGAAATGGCCAAAGGCTAGCCAGCGTGCAAGTTCTCAAGTTTGGCCGGGACCGACCGCCGCCCGAGGTCGATGCTGAGGACGTCTGCACAGCTGCACGGCACAAAGACCGCGTCCAGCCAAACCAACAACACGGCCGGCTGGAGGCATTGTTTTCGTAGTGTCTTGTCGTCTGTTCCGGTTGATTGTTGATAGGTAGCCAAGAGAGTGGATGTCGAGCGGCCGAATTACTCGAGAGAAATGTCGTCGGGCCTTTATCGACAACCAAGGAACCTAGCCACGAAGCCACATTGAAGCCGATTTGCGCCCTGAAGCTTCCCTGCGATCTTCTCCCGCCACATCCCCGCGAGTCGCTCGGTATCCTGGCCCCTTTAACAAAGCCAATCTTGCCTCGTTTGAGCTACTGCATCGCTGCTCGCTGTCCGGGTCAACTCTCAATCAACCCATCGCTCACCGTATCATCATGTTTCCATCGAGCAACCAATTGCCCGCCGCTGCACCAGTTGTGGTTCCTGAGCATTGCCCCGTCTCGAGGTCCTTCTGGGCCAGCTTGGCCGCAACCACTAACACCATCCGTCCCATCGTTCCCAAAACCCGTTGTTTCTTCACGCTTTCGCAGACCCTTCGTCCTGCTTAAAGATACTTTCTCTCGATCTTCGCCGTCGCCGTCTCCTTCGCTTCGGTCCCTCCAGTCAGCCGCCCCTCCTTCCACAAGCGCTCCTCAGCCCACGTCAGGGATGTCAACACGAGCGCCGCAACGTTGCAGAAGAACGTTGCTAAGAGCTGACAGAACCAGACGATGAGGAATGCCGGCGGGAAGATGAAGCGCGGAAGCTCGTCAGTCTGGTAGAGGTCGTTTTGGCTAGCGATGTAGTACTTGCTCCCGCCAACTGTCGAGCTGCTGCTCCGTCGGACGTTGGTGCTGCCGCTCCGGATGCTGCTTGAATCCGCTGGTGCCTCCTCGTCTGGCCAGTACCTTTCGAGCTGCAATACTGTGACGAACGATACGGGTGCGTAATACAATGGTATGACTCAGATGCGCACAATTTGCGAAACGTGCACATACAGGATGAGGTTTTGCTTGTCGAGTGCTGCGCGGATACGGCTGTTTGCCTCGGAACCGACTGCCGAATATAAATCCCTAGTCTCGAAGAGCAGGAGGCCCATCACATACCAACGGAATTTATGGAAATGTCTACCGTGGGCTCGTAATTTTGTACCAGCGGTACAGGCCATGGATCAGCAGGCGACTGATTTTGAACTGTCAGTCCGATAAAAGGGATGCACAAGTGCGGAATTGCGCGTAAAGTACCTGCCAGTGGTCTCGCGTTGTACCGACGGCTGCGACTGGGTAAATGGACGGATGACTTGCGAGATCTCTTACTCTGGCGCCGGACGTCAGCGGATACAGTCCCCGATGCAAGTGCCGAATTGGAGCAGTATCTGGGTTCTCCATTTCGGAGGATGATGAGTCGACGTCAAAGCAAAGAAGGTTGTCGTTGCGTGCCTGAAGCTGCAGGTGACGCGCTGCGCCACCTTCCGGGTCCAGTTCACTTTGTTTCTCCTCGACTGCCATTGACTGGGAGCTCCAGGATCATTGGCGCCTGACATCGTCAGCAGCACATGATGGCTGTGTCAGCAGCGTTTTAATTTCTGGTTGTATTACTTGCATGCTATCAATTTTGCTCCTCTGCTATGTACACGGTCACCGCTTCACCGCTTCACAGCTCTAGTCGACCTTTATCGACCCGTAAATTTTCAGTACAAACAACCACGATGCGAAGAAACCGATGGCACCTGTCGAAACACGTCAGTCAGAAAGCTCTGCTTATGCCATCAACGCAAAACTTACCGGTAAGCACAAAAAAAAGGGTGCTGATGAGAGCGCTGTATCCAAGGTACAACACTCCGCTTGTCCAGCTTCCAAAGCTGAGCGCCTTGACCCAGTACAAAAGTGCATACGCAAACACGTATGCGGCGCTTGCACCAGCCGTGCAAAATGCCCTCCACTGCCAGTGGTAATTTTCCGCGCACAAGAGGAAATAAATCATCAAAACAGTGACGGCTGCGCAGGTCATGATCATCAGCCCGTAGCAGACAAAGAGGAATCCGAACATGTAGTACACCTTGCTGAACCAGATGCTGTTCATGATGAAATACAGCTCGACAAAGATGGCTCCAAAGGGAAGCACACCCACAAGCAACATGCTGGGAAGTGGCCGCAAGTATCCAGAAGCGGGAGGAATCTGTCGCGGAATCTGGTTGGTGCGCACTGGCGTGTCTGTGGACTGGTGCTTGAATCCAACCCAAGAACCCACTAGAGAAAGCGGAACACTGATGAGGAACCAGATACACACCAAAGCAATCATGGTGCCAAACGGAACAGCGCCGCTGGCTTGTCGCGCCCAGACAAAGAGGTTGAGCAGGAAGAAGATGCAAAAGACCACGGCGGGGAGAGCCATTGGCGTGTATGCAAAACACTGCTTCCACTTCTCGCCATGGAAGAATTTGTAGACTCGCGACGAGCAATATCCGCCGACAAATCCAAACAGAGTGTATAGGAGCAGCATGACCGTTCCCAGAGCTCCACGGTTCGACGGCGAAAGGAAACCAAGCATGGCAAAGGCAATGGTGAAGCCCGTCATCATGAAGAGTTGAGCGCCATTGCCAATGAGCACAGCGAGGGCAAGCGGGTTCTTTGGAGGCCTGAAGACATCTCCGTGCACCAGCTTCCAGCCAGAATCCTCTTGGACTCCCTCGTCTGCCAAGCTGGTGCCCGACAGGTCGTCCAAGGCAAACTGCTCAAGGCGGTTGTATCTCGCAATGTCTTTCCTAAGCGTGCGAATCAAGATTGTTGTGACCATGGTGACCAGGAATACAACAATTACGGCCGAGTTGACGAGGGAAAACCAGTGGATCTTGGGGTCGTAAACATGGAGATATTTGTCCCACCGTGTTGCGAACGGCGTCATCGAATGCCTCCAGTATACGCTGTACGTGAAGAGTACGTTGGTTTCGGCCGTCTCGGACAGTACGATGGGTGCTGAATCGTCTCCACACTTTGCCTCTTCTTCATTGATGTATTTCGAGGCCCCCAGAGAACGCGGCTCGACCAGAATGCCAACCACGCGGTACTGGTTTGGTCCCGCTTGGTGATAGTCGACCAAAATATCGTAGTGGTTGTTCAAGACCGGCTTTCCATCCTTGACCGCTCCCAGTGCAAAGCCTGGGCTGTAAAAGTTGGTACCATCGTTGGGGTCGTGCTTCAGCTGGCCAGCGGGCAGCCCGTCTATCAACCAGTTGAGATTGTAATTTTGCTCTATTCTCAAATTGACAAACTTGGCGTCTCGAGGCTCATACGTTTGCTCGCGGCATACTGCTTTGCAGGTTTCATTCTTTCTCATGTGCAGCTCATATGGAGATGTCTGTATCCTGTCGCCGAACAGAATGCTTCCCAGCGATTCGGAGATTTGCTTGGCACCGCCGCTGGGTTGGCAGAAGTGGAAAGCCTGGTGATAGTAGTCGAATGAGAAGACGGAGCGGACTTGGGGATCGCTGGGCGAATTGGCAGGAGAGAGGTGGTTGACGTGCAGCGGTACTTTGTCTCCCTCTTTGTACGAGGTTGGAAGGACTCCCGGGAGGTAGTATGAGTGAGCTGGAGCGGGTCCAAGAGCGAGAACTATGGACAGGAGCGCTCCATGCGAGTAACGGTCGCTGAGGCGCATGGCCGACGGTCAGGTAGGTAGGTGTCACTGCACAGCAGCGGGCGGCGGCGGATGGTCGGAGTCGCCGCGCGCTCGGCTTCGAGTTGAGGCCGCGGGCGACTCTAAAGGCAGAAGCGGATCGAGCGCCCGAGATAGGGGTCGGTGAACCACGCGACAGTCGTAGAGGTGCGAGCGAGCAGCCCAGAGCGTTGGCTGGAGCAAAGGCGTGGTTGTGGTTGTGGTTGTGGTTGTGGGTGTGGTTGTGGCTTGTGATGCGCAGGTACTGGAAGGGTGTCGGAGAAGAAAGCTGTCCCAAGTCGGATCATTGCCGGGGGGTCAAGTGCTGTTGCACTCGCTGTTCCCTGCCCGCCGCTGCGTCGTCATCAGGGCAACGCGCCAGCAAAAGCAATATCGAGTCATGCATTATTGGGCCGTATGCTCATATCTGCACCAAATTTCGACTTGAACCAAGTGTATTCACTGCGCCATGTATTCGTGCTTGTATGCACAGCAGGTCTTTCCAGACCTCTGTCGTCCAAAGCTTCGCCGCAACCAAAACCATCTCCCCTGACAATGCTCAGGGGAAAAACGCATGATATCATGAAAACGGAAAGGAAAACTTCACGAGCTGTCTCGCGCGACCTTAAACCAGGCCATCATAGAGCGATAGCGCTGAAACAATCGTCTCGTCTCTCTTGGATCCCTCCTTGAACTCGGCCATGTCCAAGCTGCCATTCTCGTCCTTGTCCATCATTCGGAATATCTTGCGCACTCGTTTCTCAGGCGTGTCCTCATCCTCGGGGAGCTTGACCATGGATCCGACCTGAATTAGAGTCAGCACGACACATGCTGATTGTCAAGCCCAACTCCCCCAACTCACCATTTTATATATCGCCTCGACAATCGCGAGCATTTCGTCGTAGCTGATTTTACCGTCGCCATCGATGTCGTACAGCTGGAATGCCCAGTCTAACTTGTCTTCCATCTTTCCTCTGCTCGTGACGCTCAGCGCGCAAATGAATTCCTTGAAGTCGATGGAGCCTGATTTGTCTGCGTCGAAGACATTGAAGACGTAATCTGCAAAGGACGACGGATCACCAAAGGGGAAGAATTGCCGGTAAATCTTTTGGAATTCCTCCTTGGTGAGCATGCCGGATGGGCAGTCCTTCAAGAAACCTGCGCGGCAGTGTTAAACGCGCTTGCTTCAATGATTCCGGGAGACGTTTCGGTCCTACGTACCCTTGTACCACTGCTGCAACTCCTTCTTGTCGAAGTGGGTCGCTTTCTGCAGGTCGGTGAGCTCCTGCTGGGTGAGCTTGCTCTGGCTATATGATCCAACAATTAGCCTGTGGCCTTGTAATAAAATGTATCTGGCGGAAGTCCTGGATGACATTTCGCGCAGCCTCTCGTTTGCGGCAGTTTCCAGGGCGAGTCTGCGCCGCGAGGCGTACGAGTCGTAGCCCTCGGAGCCCGGCCTGGGCGCTTCCGCACCGCGCGTTCGTCCGACGTTGATGTGGGCATTTCGGAGCTGGAGATACGGAACAGAGGCGCTGTCGACGTCGTGGAGGGACAGGCTGTGGCGACGCCGGGAGCGGTCAAAGTCGGCGGGGCGGCCCATAGTACGTGTTGAAGGGCGCCAGACAGTGCTTGACGGAGGACGACGGCTTTTCGCTGGTGCTTGAGGCCTGCATGGAGAGCGCGGCGGCTTCCCCGTCAAGTTTGCGGGCAGTCACCGCAGGGTTGGCGCAAGCAGCATTGTCGCGCAATCAGGGGCGCCTTCCAGGATCTTCGGCATGGCGCGCAAGCTGTCCCGGACGTTTTTGGGCGGAAAGAAAGGGGGGTGGATAGCTTACGATTTACCCATGTTGGCCAAGGGTAGGGCGTGGGAGGTGAGTGTGTTAGGATGGCGCAGGAGCGGCGTGATGTGGAAGAGAAGTGGAGAGAGGTAAGCGGAACAATGGAGAAGACTTGGTAAGGAGAAAATACGGGTGAAGGGTGGCAGGCGGCAGGCGGTAGAGGATTCGTGTTTGGTGTGGTGTGTCGGTAGCGGGAGGCGGAGAGGTGGTGAAGCGGGCAGGGTAGGTAGGCTCCGTGGGTAGGTGGGTAGGTGGGTAGGTGGGTAGGTGGGT
>JAIFKG010001312.1:0-12937 GCA_020351975.1 Phyllosticta ampelicida | reverse complement strand
CCCCCCCCCCCCTGGGACGCTCCACGGCGGGGATGGTCCGTCTGATCGGTCGTGATCGAGGTAGACAATGTCTCGACGTTGGCGGCAAGAAGGAGCGCGAGAAGCTTGCTGCAAGTCTCTCTCTCTCACACACATGTTTCGATAGGGCGTGTCAATCGATCGTAGGAGGACGACACAGGCTGATCACAGCGCCGACGCCTCGCGGTATTTCTCAGCCATGAGATTTCGTTCTGTTTGATGGTGCTGGTCGTTTTTTCAATTGGGATGGGTGTGATTTGCTCTGCCGAGCGCTTTCCCGGTCGCGAGTAGCTAGGTACATGTCCATCTTTTGCATGTGTTGCACATGACCTAGTGTGAATCAATCATTTCTCTTATCCCAGCCACCTCTTTCTAAAATTTCTCCTCTTCTCTCATGATCAACCCTGCTTCTCATCCATCTCCTCTCTTATCCCAGCCACCTCTTTCTATAATTCCTTCTCTTCTCTCATGATCAACCCTGCTTCTCATCCATCTCCTCTCCTTCACCATCGGCTGCTTCAAATAGCGCCTTCTCCTCCTCAACCGATGGGGGACTCCCCGGGTTACTTGCCTCTGCACTACTGCTGTCCTTTGGTGGTCCTCCGGCTTTCGGTGGCCCCCCTTTTGGCGGTGGCGGTTTGCTGCCTGCCTTTGGCGTTCCGCTTCCCGACCCGTAGTCCAATTCGCGGCTCTTGGCTTCGCCTTCGGCAAAGTACTCGTCGATGCCGCCCCCCCGTGAGCCGGCCGCGTGGGCGTGTCGGGGTTTTGTTCGGCGGCCGGACGGTGGGGCGGCGGATGACGATGAAGAAGGAGGAGGGGGCGCCAGTGTTTCAGCGGGAGGAGGCGTGTTGGTGCTGTTGAGCGGAGCGGGCGAGGCGCGCGACGAGCTGACAGGCATGGCTTCGGCGGGGACGAAGAAGGATGACGGCGTCAGCGGGGCGGGCTCGAAGCCATTCTGGCCGGCGTTGGTCGTATACTGCGTTGGCGGCGCAAGGGCTGGGTCGGTGCCATCGAAGAGGGTTTCGCCAGGGCCAGCGGGCGGTTCTTCCAAAGGCGCGGGCAAGCGGTGCAGCGCGCCGAAGCCGAGCACGCAGCCCAGCAGCCCTTGACCACCCCAAGTGCGGCTCGGTGTGATGGTGACGGGCCGAGTGACGTTGTACTCGTGGTTGTAGACGAAGAGGCGCAGCGGCCGGTTGAGGTAGTCTTCAACCAGCTCGCCGAGGCCGCTCTCGCCCTTGACCAGGCCCTCCGGGCTGCCGATTATGTAGTCACCATATGGCAGCAGGCCTGCTAAATCGGCCGGCGAGTTGGGAGATACGTCGAGGATGTGCCATACGTCGTCGGTGCCGGAGAGCGGTGTCCATTGCAGCGACAGCCCCAGCGTCGGCGTCTCGGTGGGGATGGGCACGTATAGCTCGCGAATGCGCTGCCCCTTGGCGCTCCAGATTCCCAGGCTGATGGTACTGCCTGCACTGTTGCGTACCTCTTTGGCGAAGAGCGTTGGGTCCGGGTTGTCCTGCACAAGTTTCGTAATTAGCAATGTATATATGTTCCAATAACCTTGTTGTGACCGTGATATTTGAGAAGTATTACAATTGTCCGTCCGTTGATACCAATGATAAAGTCAAACCACGGCTCTAGCGGGAGTGTCTCGTTGGTGTTGCGCAGGATCTGGAAACCCCATGCCTCGTTGTCGCCGCCGTTGCTGCGCTCCTGCGGTTCGGCGTCAAGTCGCGCGATGAAGCGGTTGAGGGCGCCAAACACGCTCATATTCGCTGCAAGACTTCTAGTCTATTGAGACTGTTTTAGGTGTGGGTATACTGCTGTGGGTCGGAGTGAGCGGCGGGAATTATGAGGAAGAGGTTCCGTAGTTGTCGTCGTCGTGGTCTTGTCGGGTGTATTTTGGACCCCTGTTCGGCTTGTGGTCATAGCTTCTATCCCGCCTGCATCCCGGCGGTGCTCTCGCCACTTTCACCACACCTTGCTGGTTGATCTCTGCTGCGCCCCACAAACTCCACCATTTCGAGTCTTGAGTCCTGGACGCTCGAATTTGCTGGCAGATTGGGGCTCGAGCACGCTGTCTGAACTCGTCTGTTCAAGCCATGGAAGAACGATACGGTGACGATACTTACGAAGAGTATGAGCCTGTTGCCTGGCACTACAACAGCATCGACGAGGTGCCGAACAACATCCGGAAGTAAGATAATTCCAGGCTCGCTATGACAGTGGAGCAACTGACACTTATCGAGATATTTCCACCAGCGGTACAACCTATTTGAGAAGTATGACGAGGGCGTCTTACTGACGGATGATGCATGGTTTGGGGTCACGCCAGAAAATGTTGCAAGGTGAATTGCAAGTCAGCATCAATGAAAACTTCCGCTGACAAGCTCAGAACTATTGCTACACACGTAGGCAAGGCCGCAGGGTCTGAAAAGACGACCATCATCGACGCCTTTGCTGGCGTCGGCGGTAACGCCATCGCATTCGCGCTCTCCGGGCGCTGGGAGCGCGTCTTCGGAATCGAAAAAGACCCAGAGACGCTCAAATGTGCGAAGCACAATGCCGAAATTTATGGCGTCGCCAACAAGATTTGGTGGATTCAGGGCGACTGTCTCGAAATCGTTCCCAAGCGCTTCCCAAGCATGAAGGAGGTCGTCGTCTTCGCCAGTCCACCGTGGGGAGGCGTCAGCTATCGCCATCAGCCCGTCTTTGACCTTGAGACTATGCAGCCGTATGGGTTGAAAGAGCTACGTCGCGCGCTGACCAAGGCATCACAAGATCTGGTTCTGTACCTACCGCGCACGTCTGACCTGAACCAGATTGCTAAGTATGCTCCTGATGGGGTTAAGACTATGGTGGCGCACTACTGCTTGAGAGGCGCGAGCAAGGTAGGAGGTCTACTCAATTAATGTCGATTCAAGGGCTCTCGCTCTAACTTGTGCTTACAGGCTCTCTGTGTGTACTATGGCGACTTTGGAAGCGTTCCCTGAGTGGATGGTTTCTCCCCTCTTTAGATTGGTTGGCTCACAATTTGATGCTCCAGCGCACCTTCCAGACCGTCTTATACCGTCAGGTTTATTAGATGGCCCTAAATTGGCGAGTGCGTCTTCGTGCTGACCCAACTCAGGTTCGAAGCAACTGCGCGACTTCGACATTTCCGAAGTGTGGATCGTAAAACCTTCTGGTGGAAACCCACCGACTTCCTTGGGAAACGATATATCTCCACAGTGTAGTTAGTGATGGATCAAAGTGGACCATTGGATGTTTCCAAAGGAAGTTAGGTTGTTATGTGCATGATGAGTTCTGGTACGCGTTAGGATGAAGTTTCTAGATTTGGGACTTGAGGTCTCGAAACTTGCTAAAACGAGAACTTCACAGTGTTCCAGCAGAAAAGTACCCAAATTACAAATTCTGGCCGGTCATTGTCCTGAACTGCGTTGTGTCGAGTGAGGTCTTTCATTCACATTGGCCTCTGGCTCTGACTAAGCACCGTCCACTGTGTCGGGCGAGGTCTGTGCGTCGGAGGCTTGGCCGCCGTCCGCCCGCTGGCGCTTCACGTCAATCGACCTCCGCAACATCACCAAACTGCTTGGCCTAGCTGCCGCTCACCGAGCCCTTCTATAAATGGGCTGATCCCTCCCCAAAAGCTCATAGGCGACATCGAGGTCGTGCTTACATCCTCGAAACGGCAGCTGTCGAGCGTGACTTTTCAGCGCTGCTGTCGCCGCTGCACCGCCGTCCTACTCGACATAGCTAAACCGACCGAGACCGATTTCCCTCAACCTTGAAACCCACGACCCTCGACTCGCGCACTCAATCGCGTGCTCACCAAGATGCCTCATGCGGTGGACCAGCAGGAGCAGGCTGACGACGACCTCATCAGCCAGCTGCTCGCTGCGGACCCTACGCACAACCCGCTCGATGGAATCCTCACTGGCGAACGATTCGACCACGAACCCAAGGCAGACGATGCAGTCGACTATGAAGACATTGGTGACGATGATCTGGCAGATGACGATGTGGCAATCAAGACCGAAAATGACACAAACGGAGACGTGGATGTCGACGGTGACACCCTCATGGATGATCTCTTCTCTGAGGCGAAACCTGGCGACAGCGCAGATGCAGAAGCTGAACATGACGAATTTGACGACTTGTTCGGTGACGGTCCTTCGTCGCCTCCGCTGGGACACACTCAAGAACTGGATGAGACGCAAGTAGCCGCTGCCACGGACGTCATTGCAGCAGCAGATTACGCTCCGGGCGCGCCAAAATCTCCCCCACCGTCACAGGTCACCAAAGTCGATGACAGTCCAGAGAGTCGCCGCGAGGACTCCAACTCGAAGAGCGCGCTCCTCGAAGGAGCTAGAGGCGATGAAGAGGAGGATGATTCAGAGGAGCTCAGGATACAACGGGAGCTGTTTGCCGAGGCTCAAGCACGTCTTCGCAAGGGCGCTGTTGAGACGGATATACTCCCTCCCGCGCCACAAACCGACCAGGACGTCTTCCAAGCAATCTGGCACGACTACGAACCCGGAAGTGTACTCCGCTTCGGCGAGCTTCTTCCTCATAGACGCGCCTACTACGTCCCCAAAGTTCCGCTGAAGCCACCGAAGCCGATTCAACCAACAAAGGTTAACCTTGACATAAAAGCCGACCAGGAAAAGGCCTTTCGCCTACCTCCTTCGGCGTCGACAAATCGTAACCAACGCCACAACGACAATGATCACAAAGGTCTCGAGATTATCACCGAGGCTGATGCGGGTGGAGAAGATAGCGATGAAGATCACACGATGCTAGATGATTTTGATCCCTACGAAAGATTTGGGGCCGTCACTGGTAACGACTTGATTATGGTGGTCGACAGCTGGGATATACCCTCGCCGGACAGCATGTCCGAAGCCGATGTACACGAAATCTTTGATGATTGGGACCACGAGGAAAAGCTGCGCCCTGGCAAGAAGCGTAGGATTGACTCGGGTCAGAGCTTGCCCATATTACACGATGTGCTGCCAAATCTCGAAGAACCTGAGGACGTAACAGCAAAGACCGGAAGAAAGATCGTTCTTGACCTCAATGACCCTGAGCTTCTCTTAGACATTCAGCTACCAGACACTGCCCGCAGGAACGCTCGTCCACAAGACTTCCGTCGCGAAGTCAGTGGAAGTTTGACAAAGTCGTTATTCCAAAAGTTTAACATTTCCAACGACGAAAGCTACGACGTATTGAAGATCAACAACCGCGAGAAGGTCCGGAACATTACCAACTTGAACTCCTTGGAACACAGCCTGCCGGCGATGAGGCTACAGTTCCCCTTCTACAAGCTCGAGCTTGCTCCTCGCGACTGTCGTGCATTTCATCGGCCCAACATGACGTTTGTTCCTGGACAGGCTGTCAGGTTTGAAAAGCCAAAGTCGAAGAAGAAGAAGAACCTCAAAGGCCAGGATCCGAAGACCCTTTTCGCCAAGTCAGAAGACCTGTCTTTGGGCGACAATTCGAACATGCTTCTGCTGGAATACTCGGAAGAGTGTCCGACTACGTTGTCCAACTTTGGCATGTGCAATCGGCTCATCAATTACTACAGACGCAAGGATAAGGACGACAGCTTCCGTCCCAAGCTCGATCTGGGTGAGCCTGTCGTGCTAAGCCCCAATGATCAGAGCCCTTTTGCAATTTTTGGCAACGTTCATGCAGGAGAAACGGTTCCAACTCTTCACAACGGCATGTTCCGGGCGCCTGTATTTGCGCATCAGACCAAGCCGACAGATTTCTTGGTCATCCGCACCACGACCGGCGTCCACGGCACCAACTGGTACATGCGAAATATCCAAAATCTGTTCGTAGTGGGGCAGCAGTTGCCCTCGCAGCAAGTCCCTGGAATCCACTCAAGAAAAGTCACGGACATCTCCAAACGGCGCCTCAAGATGATTGCCTATCGTCTTTACAACAAGAACGCGAATAAGAGATCGCCGTTGACTAACCACATGATCGCAGATCACTTGCGCGGCAGCGATATTGCACAGAATCGTGGCAAAATGCGTGAGTTCATGCAATATGACAAGGAGGTTTCGTCGTGGAGACCAATGCCGGGAGAAACACTCCCAGACGAGAGTCAAATGCGCGGATGGATCTCACCAGAAGACATTTGTCTCCTCGATGCTATGCAAGTCGGCGTCAAGCAGCTAGAGGACGCTGGATACCAGGAGGACAACGATGTTGCCATGGAAGACGAAGACGGTGAAGCAACCGATGCGTATGTGCATCAGCAGTTGGCACCCTGGAACACCACCAAGAACTTCCTCGAAGCCAGCTCGCGTAGAGCGATGCTAGAACTTCACGGCAAGGGAGACCCGACTGGCCGTGGAGAGGGCATCAGCATGATCAAAACGTCGATGAAGGGTGGCTACAAGCCTCAAGGCCAAAGTGCAAACGACAAGATGGATGCCAAGGCGCGCAAGGACACTGGTGGACACAGTTACAACGTCAAGGAGCAGGAGGCAAGCTACAACGCTGCAATAAATAAAATTTGGGAAGCGCAAAGGACGAGCCTTTCCTCAACAATCGAACACTCCGACGTTGAAATGGATCCGGATGATGCCGGAGAACCTGTCGAGACCATGAGTCGTGGGAGGACGCCCCAGTCTCAATACGGCACACCCGCTACCGCCCGACGTGATGACGAGACCATGAGCCAATTCAGTCGCTTTAGCACATCGAGTCAGACGAGGAACAGGGCTCTGAAGATTATACGCAAGATTCCAAACAAGTACGGCAAGATGGAGGTGCAAGAAGAGATCGTGACAGATCCTACGGTTATCAGGATGTACACTGAACGGCGCCGCGACGAACAAGTGGATTCGGTTGGGATTGGACAGCTCAAACCCACTGGAGACGAAGACACGGATGCTCGCGCTCGCAAGCGTCTCATGCTCGAGCTGCAACGCCTGGAGCGCAACAAGGAGCGACGGCAGGTTCGCGAAAAGGCCAAAGCTGCCTTGAGCAACGTGGGCGGCACTGGTCCTGATGGCAGGGCTGTCGGAACGACGCGCAAGTGCGCCAACTGCAACCGGCCGGGACACATCAAGACTAACAAGAAGATGTGCCCGATGCTCAACGGCATCGCCGCCACAATCGAAGAGTTGGACAACATTGAAGCAGCCAATCCGGGCTCGACTTATCCTCCGTTCGGAAAGGCAAAAAACAAAGCCAGCGCCAGCGCTAACAATGCGGGTAGCGCGGCCTCTCCTCCAGGGGCAGCGACACCGGTAGCAACCCCGCAGCAACCGGTGCCGGAATTCGAGATGGCAAATTGAAGATGGAAGTTTTGAAGCATTTTTAGAATCGGTGACGAACCGTGGATTGCGGCTTTGCGCAGGTCGATGAAAGCATGGAGATTAGTCGACGGGTGACGAACAGCACTTGGGTAAAGGGACAAAAGCTGCAGGGGGTGTTTGGGCTTTACAACATGTTATTGCATCAGCCTGGCTCTTGCCAGTGTTTCCGAAATTGGCCAGCCATCATCATGGCGAATGCCAGGTTTGCCCTCATGGTACGGCTGATGGAGGAGTCAGAACGAAGACTAGAGACGATAGCGAATACATGAGCTAACCAAGTCCCGTGCGCTCAAGTAGCACTTGTCGAGTCTCGAGTGAGGGTGAGTGGGCAGATGACCTCTTCGCTGCTGGTGATGTCATGGAGCTGAGGCTGGTCGACGTGGCGCGTCTCCTGTCGCACGTTGGGTGTGAGGGACACAACAGCAATCATATCGGAGGCTCTCAGATTTCTCATCTAGACGGGAGGAGACGCCTCAGCCCCTGAACCATTCAGACGGAGGGTGAAGGACAAGCCATGCGCGATTTCGGCTTGCGGGTCACGAGGGCGCGTCTCCTAATCCATGTGAGCGTGGGCTAGCGCCACAGCCAGAGCTGTCGAGAGCGACCTCCGACGGCGGGAGCGAACAAGTGACTCAAAAGAGACGAGAGACGAGAGAAAGAAATGGTGAGACAGTCTGAGGGACGAATGACCTTGTGAAAAAAGCCATTGGGGAATAGGAAGCATTGGACGGAGGGGTGGAAGACACGGAAGGCAGAAAGCTACGGCGCGCGATAAGAGCTAGGCGCGACGTTGCGCAGGGGGAGCTGACACGGGGACGAGAGAGCGTCTTGGGCGGGGAGAAGGCGGAGGCCGGGGTCGAGTCGAAGAAGAGAGTGGAAGAGGTCGTGGTGGTCGTTGGTCCGCACAAGTGAAAATAGGTAGCTGTTGAGGTCGGGGTCGGGGTCGGGCATGGAAGAAAAAGGGTGCATGGCACGGCGTCAGGGTCGAGGTGGAACGTGGAAGACGGACAGGCAGCAGACGGTAAAGAGAAGATGGATACGGTACAGCGCAGCGCAGCACCAATGGACAGACGAGCGGCACGTAGTAATCGTCTCGTGTTGCTCGAGGGCGTCAGAAACGTGGAGGACCAACATGTTGTGGTGTTATGGATTAGGTTTAGCGTTGAAGCGCTGGTCCAGAGTTGATGGGATGGTTGATTTTGAGCGCTCCGAGCTCAAAACCCCCCGCCTGCCCACCATCACGCGCGCCTCGAACACCCATCACCTCGCGACCGTCCACAACACGACCGTGCCGTTACGAGACCTTGCCGCTATAACCCATCCATCAAAAGCTCTGCTTCCGCTCTACCTCGTCATCCAACTTTCGCAATCCCCATTCCCTCAACATGCCTCCCAAGAAGTCCGCCTCTGCCGCGCCCAAGAAGGCCGCAAGCTCCTCCGCTCACACCTCCTACCAAGGTTCGTGCCACGCACCACCACCACCGTCCGATGCAATCGCATCATGCCCATCTACTTCGCCGATCGATTCTGACTGTAATCCATAGACATGATTTCCGATGCCATCATCGCTGTAAGTCCACATGCTCCGGCGCATCACGGTCGCAAGCGACAAGCGCGACTCGACCGTCCGACCGCCCTGCCCACCTCGACCACGACCGCTCCCATGACTCAAAGCATTGCAATTCACCGTGCTGACGCCTAGTTTTCCCTCCTCAGCTTAAGGAACGCTCCGGTAGCAGGTTGGTTTGCCCCTTTTCCCACCAACGCTGCCTGTTGAAGCAGAGAGCTTTTAGCCTGGCTTGACTGTTGAGAGACTGACGTGTCCACAGTCGCCAGGCCATCAAGAAATATGTCCAGGCCAACAACAAGATTGGCGGCGTTTCCGACACTGCCTTCAACTCGCACATCAACCGCGCCATTGCCCAGGGTGTCGAGAAGGGCCACTTTGAGCAGCCCAGAGGTAAGCGAACCCGCCCGATAAGAAGACGAATTCCGCCAGCCCAACCACAAGCACCGAGCGTCTTTTTTTTTCTGTCCATCTCGGACTCGTGCTGACCTGGTCAGGTGCATCTGGCCCCGTTAAGCTCAAGAAGTCCGACAACAAGGCCAAGGCGGCCCCCGCTAAGAAGGAGGCCAAGAAGGCCGCTCCCGCCACCAAGGTAGCTATGAACTCTCCGAACTTCGTGTATCAATATGCTAATGTTGTGAGCAGAAGGCTGCCCCCAAGGAGAAGACTGCCGCCCCCAAGAAAGACAAGGTCGCTGTCCCCAAGAAGGCTGCTGCTCCCAAGAAGGAGAAGGCTGCTGCTAAGCCCGTCACGAAGAAGACTGCTACCAAGGCAAACACTGGCCGTGGCCGCAAGGCTGCTGCTCCCTCCTCCGTAAGTTGCGCTCATCGAATTGCAAAGGCCATAGTTGACATTCTCTGAAAGGCCCCCGCTGTGGAAGAGAAGCCTGCCACCGTCCTCGGCAAGACCAAGTCTGGCCGCGTGACGAAGAATAAGGCTCCAGTCGCCGCCAAGCCTGCCACAAAGGCGAAGAAGGCTGCCGCAGGCAAGAAGGCCACTCCCAAGAAGAAGGCTGAGGCGTAAACGACAGAATTCGACAAACTCTAGCGTTTCGAGTTTTACGCTTCATGTCCAGGTCTTTCTTGTTGCTGTTTTCGACTCGCACGTTCTTCTCGGCTACTACTTGGAAACGTACGGCTGAGCTGAGCGATTGGTCGTTGTTGGCCGGTCAACAACCACAGTCAGCCTTATGATGAATGGCGTCATATCTGGGAACGGGACGTTTACGTTATGGTATCAAGGGCGCGTGAGGTAGCCCGAGGTCAATATTCAACGCAGCAGCAGCGTTGTGGATGAGATTGATGGGCAAAGCGTACCCCGCCGACCCCGTACAGCTGGGTTTTTTTTTTTTTTTGGTCGTTTCCCTGCGTCTATCTGCGGTCGACGGTCATGACTGACGGAGATGGGATGGACTCCGGCCCCCCTCCCCCCTTCCTTTTTTTATTTTAAGCTTTGTTTTGTTTTTCGGGTGGGATGGGTAGCCGACGAGCGGGAAAGGCGGACGGGCGGGCCGGCGATTTATTTTTTCTTTCCAACGGGTTGTCTTTTCTGTTTTCGCACGTCACGGTCTCCTTTTCCCCATGTTTCCCTTTGTCTCTGCTATCCTCCTCGGTCCTCTCTCGCTCTTTGTTACTACGTGCTGTTTTGGTTGTTCTGGAAGGTCCTACCGGCGTTTTCTGGGGTATGTTGGTCTCACTCAAGCGACATGGGAACGTCCGGGACGGACGGACAGACAGATGAACGAACAGACAGATGGACGGAGGGAGGGCGGGCTTGCTTGTACAAAGCACAAAAAGACCTGTCTGTCTGATCGTTTGTTGTGCGACTGTGCTGCTGTTGGCACTCCATTGCTTGCGTATAACTCTCATTCCACGGAGCTTGCTTTGATGGGTTTGTTGGCGCGAATGAAGGGAGATGGATGTTTTAGCCGTCAGCCTTCAGGGCGGCATGGTAGCAAAACGAGCAATGATTTTCCCCCAGAGCTTGAGAGCTTGACAATCAGGTCCCACGTGCGCCATTGCTCTCGATTCATCCCCGAGTCCCCTCCACCCTGTCTGATTGGCCAATGACGCCCACGGCGATCCCGACCTACCAGACGCAAGCTCTGTGGCGCGCTGTCTTCCACACCCGTAGCCGATTCACGTCATGCACCCGTCGGGCTCCACGTCCCCTAGCTGGCCGAAACACAGCCACAGCACGCCTGTACGTGTATTAAGAGTGGACGGACTATACATGAACTTGATGTACAGTACAGCCCACTCGCCTGCCTACAGACACAGCCAGCCAGCCAGCCAGCCAGCCAGCCAGTCAAACAAGGACGACGCGTAAGACCATGTGCCTCGTCCGCCTCGCCTCGCCTTGACCGTGGTCCCCCCCTTTCGCCCATCCCCCTCCCCTTTCCCACACGAGCGCGGCGGCCAGACTGGCACGCAGGCCCCGTCGACGTCGAAACAGCGGGCAAACTCGAAACGCGAGCGCGGGGTGGGGCGGAGTGAAAACGTGCGCCGCCGGGGCGTTATTTCACGTCGGCAGAGCGCCAGCCAAACAAGCCATCATTGAACCGACTGGCTGCTTGATGTGCATTGGCAACGGCTATGAAATGGGGCCAATCTCCAGGGCCCTCGCTCGCGCGCCCGCTCGTTCGCTCGTTCGTCTTCCGGAATTGGGGATACGGGGATGGAAACCGGGGTGCGTGCTCGGTCCGACTGATGGCTCTTTCTCTCGGGGCTGCAGGGCTGGGAGCTGGGAGCCGGGCTGTTTGACTACTGCCATCACTGCCATCACTGCCATCACTGCCGCCATTTCGAAGGGAGGAACGCAGACGAGAAGACGTTGTATCCTGCGTATTTCGGTTGCATCTCTTTTCGAAGAGTGAGGGGGACGGCGATGATGAGCTGATGGGCTGACAAGTGGGCTTCCGCTTGGGTTCGACAGCAATCCGACGGGGCGGGCTTGGACATCTGTCATGTAGGTTTGAAGCCAAACTCGGCTGGATTCATTAATGCACACAGGTTCAAGAGGTTCTCAAGGCGCGAGCGATAAATATGGCAGGAGAGGACGAGCAGTCTGGTGCAGAACTAAGGTAATGGGTATTGGCCAGCGGCAGTCGTGGGCCGTGGTGTGGTGTGTGGCTATTCTGGGGCCAGGCCGGCCAGGCCCGGCCGCTCCCAAAGTCGACACTGCGGAGCGGCGCGGCGAGGGGCGAGGACCGTGATGGTGCACAGGGAAACAATATGGACGGGGGAGAAGGTGGAACCAGCTCCCTCAATGCATACATTAGGAGGGACATAGACTGCCGTGTTTTGCTATCGTGCATGTGATGACAGTCTTGGTTGCCCCTGTCAAGCGTGCGCCGGAGCGAGGCAAGCGAGCAGCGTGATTTGGAAAACATGGCATCATGCATTGCGGCCAAGCGCCAAGCCAGCGCGGGCCTAGAGCGGGCGCGGTATGACGGCACGGCGGGTGGCAGCGAGCATGGGAGCAGCAGTATCTATCAACCACAGCCAGGGAGAGGGACGGAGGGGGACGGAGGGGGACGGAGAGCGTGACGAGAGGGAGAGGGAGAGCGAGAGCGGCGACGGAGAGTGAAGCCAGGGAGACCGAGTCTGCATCCTCCCAGGGCAAGGCCCGAGCACTGCAGCACAGCCGCAGCGTCATTTCGGCCACTCGACTCTCCGGCCCTTCGGCGTCTTTGTCATCGCCCGACCGTCTCTCTCTCCCTCTCTCTCTTTGCGCTCTTCCTATGCCCCAGCCCCAGGTCTGCGCCTGTCCTACCTGCCGTCCTGCCTGCCTGCCTGCCTGCCTGTCTGCCTGTCTGCCTGTCTGCCTGTCGGCCTGTCTGCCTGCCTGCATCTATACCCTAACTTCCAAGCCTCCTCTCCTCTCTTCCTTGACTACCACCCACCGCCCGTCTTAGCATTTTCACTTTCTGCCGCTTGTCGTGATACCCATACCCATCTTCATCCCTCATACCCCATACCCTCCCACCCCCTCCCGGGTTCTCCTTCTTTCCTTC
>JAIFKG010001311.1:0-12600 GCA_020351975.1 Phyllosticta ampelicida | reverse complement strand
CACATGAGCCCAAATTTCCACGCAAGATGAATGGGGCGCCGCCTAGCCAGCCAGCGAGCATGTGTATGAGACTCGTGATTCTACGCTAGTCTGTCGGCGAGCAGCTCGCTTCATTTCTACCATGAAAGGACGCTTGAATCATAAACCGATGCAGCACTTCGCGGCCATCCATCGAGCTGGTCTTTTGACTTGAAGATGCCATGCGGCATGCCCGTCCACTGGCTTCAAAATTGCTGCACACACTGCTTGCTGTAGGACGGTGAAGTTCTAAAGGTCGCAAAACGCTGAGCCCCTCAAGTCCAGGCGAGTCACATCCACACCTTGACGTCTAGCGCCTCCAGTTTGCCGTTCATATTGTGCTTCCCTTCCCAATCGGGAATGATATTGTCGCTGCGGACAAAGGAGCAGACAAGCAAACGAGCACGCGGCGGCGACGAGGACAATGGAGAAAGGGACGGTAGCGGAGAAATGGCCCGTGATGGGCTTTGTCAACGTGCGGAAGATTGGGCCATCTGTCTCTGCCATTGGCGGGCGTTGAGGAGAAGGAGAGCAGCCGACGAGGCCTGGACGCTTTGGAGCATGAGATTGGTTGAGGTGGGTGGTGAAGGCAGCACGATACCAGCGCGTATTTATTCATCCCGTCGCCGTGCTCGGAGCGAGCTCTTTTGGCTCTTCCTTTCTCTCCACCTCACCACCACAAGTCAAACCAACTGACCCCAGTCCATCTTTTACCCAACCAACATGCTGTTCAGTAGACCCATCCCCTTCTTCACACTCACGCTGGCGGCCAGCACCATCGCCGCCCCCGCGCCCGCGCCCCAACTCACCACCACCAACACGGCCGACCTCGACATCAGCAGCTTCATCCCCGCCGACTACGCCAACCAGACGGGCGTGGCCCTCGACCGCCGCGGCGCACCGCTCGGCGTCTACATGTGCAAAGGCCCCTTCTGGAACGGCCCGTGCGCCTTCCACCCGGAGCGCTTTGGCCTATGCAACAACTTGCCCGCCGACTGGAACAACCAGGTGTCGTCGTGGGGCCCGCCGCAGCACTACTACTGCGACCTGTTCGAGCACTGGAACTGCCAGGGCCGCAAGGTCAGCTTGACCTACCCCGGCTCCAGCAACCTGGCCACGAACGGCTTCAACAATATTGGCAGCTCGTGGAGGTGCGCCGCTGCCAATGCCAAGGGTGTTTTGCTGGGGTGGAAGAGAAATGCAGAGGTTGAGCCGGAGCCGGAGGCGGAGGCGGATACTGAGTGGGAGGTGGAGGTCGTGGGCGCGCCTGTGGAGGCTGAGTCGACTAATTGAATGAGTGCTTGTGAGATGTGTAATACCAGACTTGCTGTTTTGTACAGCGATAGATAATCCTGTATCTTCCTCCTCTTTATGCACCGTATCAACATCCCGTATCAAATATCAGACCGATGAAAGCAAAGCGAGAAGTTTCGTGCCGCTGCACTGGCAAAGGCTGTCGCAATGGTGCTCCACACATGATTTCAATGTTGAATGACGACTGGCGAAGCTTCATGGGTTGTCCGGCGTTCGATGACGATTCACTGCCACGACGTATTATTCTTCGGTCTCACGTCGCGTCGAAGCAAAAGTTTTCCGCCATGGTTTCCCAAGTACTGATCTTGATTTAGAAAGCGTTCTTTCCCCGCAGAACGGAACGCGCAGCGTCCCACACGCCAATGAAAGCCGCTCACGCCGCAACAGCCTTTCGAAGCCTTGCTCATACACGCAATGTATTCCTCGACCAAATAGACCATGACATCCACCCATCACTACCTTGGCCTAGGTGTAAGTCGTCATGCGGTCGACGCTTGTTACCTAAAAATCTTCAAGGAGTTAGCAAAGGCCAATGCCAAGGCGATGCGAAAAAGTCTCGTGAAGAACAAGAATGATCAGATAGGAGCGAAAGATGGAAGTGTTTGTCTCCAGTGGCGTTTGCCTGTCGGATGAACTATGCATAAAGGTTGTATCATCACGTTGATGAGGTGGGGGGTGTGTTATAAGGTGGTGACGGCTTACTTTGCTTGAATGATCCCAGAGGCGATGATACTGCCGGGTGTCGTTAGCTAGGCGAAGAGAGCGTTGAGATGTCAGCGCGTGAGACACGACGACGCGACACCAGTGCAATGCTTGATGATCAAGCTGAAGCTGAGCCGAAAGTCGTCGCGGTGTGCGGTGATGGCGTCGTGCCTTCCAAGGTGAAAGATCAAGTTGGCGCAAAAATTGTATCCGCAGCGAAAACAGCCGAGATATGTTTGCTGACAAAGCCTATCCTTCCGGAGCTATTCCTGAAACGGCAGGCGCATCTCTATAGTGTATTTCTCTCTCTCTCTCTCTCTCTCTCTCTCTCTCTGCATTCCTCCCAAGCTTTCACTTAGGAAGAAAGCAAGATTTTCCTTAATGGCTGGGAGCTTCAAGGAAGGCATATGGCCTCAAACACTTCGCGTGTTTTCCCACAAAGCTCAAGGGACGGCAATTTGCATATGCAGGCTGAAAAATAGTCATCCAACTCCACGACGCCCTTTTGTCATTGTGCCAATGACGGTCTTACTTTGAGGCGTCGGGGTGGATTATCTTGTCCTTGGATCCTAAGTCGATGCGTTCTGCACAATTTCTGGGTGCCATATTTCTGCTCGAGCGCTTCGCACGAATGCCTCGCACTCTGCTTGCCTACGTTGCGCTTATGATTACGGCAAAGCAGTCTGCCATGAGATGGCGCCTTCGGCAGATGTAGTGTACAAGGTTTTGCTACTGATAATGTGTACAGAACCTAGAACTCCCAGACCTGACGACGCAAAACGGGACATGCGCTAATAGGAGCAGTGAGTATATAACGTCCAACCAACGACCAAAGAAACACACCATGCAAGAAATGCCGCATCGCCATGTCGTGTGCCAAAGTGTCTATTGCCTTTTTCATGCCGCGAAGAAGCCCCTCTTTCCGTTCCGTGCTCTCTCCCCAGACAAGGCCTCGACCTTGACAGCGCAGAGAACGACTTCTACCCGTACGTCTTCGTCTTGCTTCAGCACCTGTAATCTCAGCCTCCAGTGGCCTCGGCTCACTACCCACTCGGTCATGCTCTCATCCACATCACAGCCTCTGTCTTTTTCTCTGGCTCGCTTCAGCCGATGGAGAAGCGAGCTTTGTGGGTTGATCGGTGCGCCCTCCCTATCGCGCTTGTCGCAAAAAACGCGCTCGCCGTCGAGCAGAATCCACGCGTCTGCTCCGACGGAGATTTTTACTCTTTCTATGCTTCCTACGGGTTTGGTGGGTGTCTGTTGGCCTGCTGTCTGCGTAGCCACTGGTCCCACTGAGAAACTAAGGGGAAGGCCAATCTTGCTTGAGATGACTTGGAAAAGCGAGGTGATGCGTGCCTTGGTCTGGCCGGAAAAGCTAGCCCGCATCGCCTGTGGGTCCAAGCACATCGATTCGCCGAATGCCTCAATGATGAGCTCGCGCGCGAACTCGTCTGCATAAGGACGCGCATAATTCACCCAGCCGTTCCGAGGAGGTGCTGAACTCGGCGATGTAACATCAGCCGGTCTGCTGCCAGAGGCGGAAGAGCTGGGCGATTGATCAGGGCAATACGAGATGCCCGATTGCCGAATGTCTTCGAGCCGCATCAAGATTTCATGTTTTCCTCTCGCGAGATTGAAGCTGATTTCGCAAGGCAGAAGCTTCTGCTCGAGGCCTTTGAGGTGAAAGTATTTGGCATCTCTAAGAAGATCTGCCCGGTGGTCTTCATCCCTAACATGAACCGGATATCCCTGGAGTAGACGGAGGAGGTCTGCAAAGACTTCCCCTGATCGGTTTGGTACCGCAGGAGGCGCTATCGAAGGAGGCCGGAGTAATGTTTGACGGTCAAGGCCTGGGAAAACCTGCGACGGTGTAGTAAAGAAATGAGCAAATCCCAAAGAGAAAAAATTTGGTGAATCGCCAGGTGATGCGAAAACGTCCCGGGGTATCTGGAAGTTGCGATCACCAATCTGAATGAAAATTTCAGATTTGAAAAGTTGCTCCGTCAAACGAGGCAGGCTGTAGAATTGGGCGTCGGCAAAGAGCCTGACGAAATGCTCTCCATCTCGGGGCTTGACATAGTAACCTTGAAGATGTAGAGTAATGTCCCGGAAGGTATTTGGATCACGATCGATGTACAAAGTCTTCACATCGCCCGCTCTAGCCGAGGGGTTATTGTAAAGCTGATCGGCGAAGAAGTGGGAGAAATATGAGGGTGCTCTCGCAATCTTAGCAGCTATCCCGAAGGTTTCAGGGGAAAGGATTGGTGGATAAGACCGCGGTGAATCATGGCCAGTAAAATCGGATCAGGTCCGACGTACGGCCTTTACCCCGATCCTCATTCAGTGCTGACTCACCATCAGAGGAAATAGATGCTCCAGAGAGCCTAAATAGCTCCGGGCCTATTTGGATGGGGAACACTTTCCCAGCTGGCAAGACGGCTGAATAGTTCGCATCAAGCTCAGCAATCTTCCTCGGCCTTTGCTGACCTGATTGAGCGTCTTCAGATGGCGCGGGTGGCTCACTCGCAGCGGCGGCCTGCCTGCTCAGCTGGCTCACGGAAGTCTCGGGCGAATCAAGGACGACAGAGGACTGTGCTGGCGGCGGCGCGCAAACGAATGCTTGGGAGGTCAAGGCCTGCGCGGCTGTCACGGTTAGGTCATCTACCAGGGAGGAAGAGCGTGACTTGGATGAGCGTTGGATTTCCGGGCGCTTGGCAGCTGGCGCTTGCATCGACGGGTCAGGGGAGAACTGCAACGTTTGCGCTGCCACCTTCTCGGGGGTTGACTCGAAGTCGGCTTTCCTTTTCATGCCAGGCAGTCGCGGGTGCCGCGAGCTTAGCGGCCGAGGTGCGGGCAGTGTGGGTTTTGATACAGAAGACGAGCTTTCGAGAAGAAGAGGAAATCTCAATGATCCGAGGCCGTTGGTTGGAAACCAGGTCCTGCACGGAGCGTCGTGGAGGCTCGGACAGGCTGAGGGATGTTGTAATCCTGTGCCTCTTAAAAATCGGTCACGCGCGAGCTCGCCTACGCGTTCGTAGAGGCGGGCGACGTACGTTAATTCGATGGCGCGTTCCAAGCCCCAAAACTTGGCCTCCACGACGGGCCGGGAGAGCGAGGTCTGGGATGGTGTTGTTTGAACAGATGCCTAAAACCTGTGTGAACGCTGCAGACGCAGGGCCCGGGGCGCTAATGGCAGAGCGCGTGATTACTGCAGCGCGAGCCTAAAGAATCGGTTTGCTCGTAACATGCTCTTTCTGCTCTTGATGCGATCCATGAATGCTGGGATGCTCGAACGGTGGTGGATTGGGAGAAGTAAAAGCTGGAGGAACTGGTACTGGATTTGTCCGTGTTTGATCAGCGTGAGCTCAGCGTCCTCGGCGTGGCCCCTGGGCTGCGCGGCCCCGCCGGCCACTCATCCCGGCTCTTCAGACCGTCCAACCCTGACGTCCGGTATGCTCTGAGCACCTTTTACTCTGTCCCTTCTGTATATCATACTCCAAACGGCATATTTCTTGATCTTTTCCTGATGATCCAACTTGAAAGGTTCCCCTACGTCTGTTGCTTGATGAGGACCCCAACAGTCTGGCGTAGGTCGAAAGATACTTCAGAAACAAAATGGCTCCTCTGCTCATCGGCGACAATGGTACATCAGCACCACAGTTGGGTTTTTGTGCCTGAAAAAGGGAAAATCTGAAATATACATCAACAACCCATGTGTAGAGGCCGAGGCTGTTATCTACGTTCGTGAGTTTCTTCGGTTCCATACCGGCAATGAATGGTTCAGTCAGAAGACGCTTCCGCCGGGTCCGCCTGGAAATAGCGTCAACCTGACACCCTTCGTAGTCGCGACTTGCCGTCCCCGACTCTGGAAGCAACGGGTCGCCCGCGCATCCTGTGGCTTTGTCCGATTCCACAAGCGTGAAATCGGGGCGCATGTCCAATTATTCGCACGGTTCCAGAGATGCCGAAGCCGAGGAGCTGCTGCCGTTTGCGTCGTGAAACGTGGCGCCGCAAGGAATCCTCGGAGACCATGGTGTTGATCTTATTTTTGTCTCCAATTGCTCCCTGGTCAACATGAGACGGGATTCGTCACTTTTAAATGCAACTTTCGGATGAAAAACCGGCCTCAACCTGGAGGGTCTGCGCCGTGATCATTTCTGGATAGTGTTTCTAGCTGGGGTAAACTCGGGCTCTACAGCCTAATATTCAAGTCAAGGTTGGACGAGCGCTCATCTGACGGTAGCATTGGCCGCTGCTCCCGCCTATGGCCCAGCGACTACCTCCGTTAGCCGCTGTCTCAGTACACGCGGCCTATATCCTCGCTCGTAGTGCGTCAGACATTGCCGGCGGGAATTGGATGTTCCTGCCTTCCTGGACGTGATCTGTCTGTGCAGACGACAAAGAGTCATAAAGATTCACACAAGGAGAAATGCTATCGAGGCGAAGCGTTTAAATGCGCAAAGGAATTCAGACAACTCTACCATTTACATAACAAGATGTTCGTTCCGGAAACCTCCATGAGCTGCGGAAGGCAGGTGGAATCGCTCTCAGCCACTAGAAGATTTTGGGATCGTACTCCTTGCCTGTGACTTCTTTGATCTTTTGCGCAGCTCTCCGGTGTGCATCCCTCTGATGCAGCCTGTCCAGATAAGCAGAAGTCTTGGGATAGGCCGCCTTGGTCAAAACGCCATTCAGCTCGGCTCCTTCTAGCGGGAAGCTCATGAGAATGTCGGCAGCCGTAAGGTCCTTTCCACACAGATAGTCGCCACCATTTGGTGAAGTCCGAAGCTGATCTTCCAAGAATGAAAAGTGCGTCTTAAAATTTGGAGTGAGGAATGATTCCTCCACTTTGCTTGCAATTGTGCGGGTAATCGGCTTGATGAAGAACGGCACGGGAGCACTTTTGATTGCTAAGAAAACGGTCAGCATGCTGCGCTGGGCACGTGCAGCTGAATAACTTACAGTGCATAATCAAAGATATCACCAACAGAGGCATGATACTCCCCTCGGCGTAATGCATGTAGAATCGGTACCTGAGCCACTCCTCTGTCTCCGCGCCCACCTTTCCTTCTTCGCCGTCTTTGTATTTCTTCGGGACCAGCCATTTCCCGAAGTACTCGGTCAAGTACTCGGTGATCGCAGCACTTTCGGCCAGAATGACTGGCTTTTCTGCGCCAGCTGCTTGAACACCTACAACAGGTGACTTGCCGAGAGGGTGCACGCCTTTGAGCTCTGGGGGTGCGAGCTTTTCATTAGTACGATAGTACACCTTTAGCTCGTAGTCAAGCTTCATCTCTTCGAGCAGCCACAGGATGCGATGTGATCGCGACTTGTCCAGCCTGGGGAGATGTCCGTGTCAGTCCTCATCTCTGGGTCGAACAGGTGACATGGATTCGTGGGCAGATAGAAGTGTGGGACCAGCTTCCTCCAAGAAACATTCGAGTGCGTGGTTCGCTGGAGACGTGAATTTGAAGCTACAGCAAAAAGGTGCGACAACTTTGCACTTTTGCTGTACAGTCCGAAACTTGAACCGGCTACAACATCCCGAGCTCTTCCTTTGTAGCCATCCATACTTAACTACTGGTTGAAAGATAACGCTGATTTGAAGCCCGCTGAAAGGATTTAGAGAGGCAGGAAAGCAGAAACTTACCAATGGAGGGTAATCTTGGCGCCTTGCTGATTGTCTTCCGCCATGATGAATCGCGAAAGCTCTCTTTATGCGGCCGATGACACAACAATCGAAATTGTGTCAGTAGAAGTTCTCTGATGCTGAAGTGCGATGTAGATGTTAACCGACGCGATGAGGGAATCGGCTTTGTACGCAGTCGTCACATGAACCGTCGAGACAAGCGAAAACTCTGTCAACGAAGGGTTCGACACCAATGGCTTCTTTATAGTGCCGGAGCATTCCAAACATGACGCCGATGCGCGCGGGGTTAGGACATGGGACGAGGGGCAGAAAAGCTGAAATTGAGCGGATAATCGGATAGGTGGCATGAGAGTAGCGGCTCACAACAACAGATACCGCTCACTAGCTGTACCGCAGGACTTAATTGTCCGCAGTTTTGATTTCGTCCAAGTTGTCTCGTTTTCTCAGATTTAAGTCGTGGCCGCTCTGACGAGAGGCAACCTGAGCCCGTGACCGCTACCCCAGCTATCAGCACCCGCGCCAAGGACCAACCGCCGGCGTTGCAATCATCAGCTTGATCCCCAGCTTCCTACCCCACAACATCACCAACCTTCACCATGGCAGGCGGTCCAAACAGTCACCTCAAAAGTATGTGCATCCACGCTCTGTAGCTCATTCAAGCCTCCAACTAATCCGACGCCTCTCAACAGTCCTCCACGATGACGCTGCTATGCAGAAGATAGCCGGTATGCGACGACCACTCGCGCTCTCTGCTCCCGCAGGATCGTTTCGGCCCCAATCGTTCGACGTCGTGCCCGATTAACCTGCGTCCTCAGACATCGGCCCAAACCGCTACAAGTACTTTCGCTGGACGCCAAAGACCGCATGGTACTCAATCTGCTACGCCATCATCGTCCCTAGCGTGATTGGGTACGTCGCCTATGCCACAGAGGTGAGTAGCTATGGAGATGCTATGGATATGGATCCAGGCAGAAGCGGTCCGGCAAACGGACGGGTTTTCGCACTGGACAATGTCCGAGCGTCATGATTTCAAGATGGCCGCAAGGCTGTGAGTGTAGATGTTGCTGACACTGCTGAACAGGGCAAATACTACATGAGGGGCAAACGTAGGGGAGATGTCATCAAGGAGTTCTGAGTGAGCCAAGATTCCAATAGAGCTGGATTCGGCAATGTCCAAAAGGCCTGAAGACTGCAATGTGCCCTGTACCAGCTCGAAGCTTGAAATAGACAACGCGTACTACATTACTTGAATGGAGCGACAAAAGGACCCGCCAGACGTAGTCAGAGCGCGGCGCGCGCATAGCAAGAGACGTGACGCTGTGGCATTCCAATGATGGACCGAATAGGACAATCGATGGCGGCGAGTTGATAATAACGCCGACAGATCCCTTTTCAGATGTTCAGTGGACATTCATACCGAAAGCAGCTCAGCTACGCCAAGATTTGGCCGGACCAATAATGACCAACGTGCAGCAACAAAAGGTCAGCGGGTAGGAGGAGCGGAGAGGTTGGGCGAGACGCTTGTTTGGGCAACAAGACGCGGGCGAGCGAGCAGCACAGGCCCCCACATCCGAACGAGGCGGGCAAGCTGGAAGCCTCCGCGCGGGACATGGCTCTACTCTAACCGCCTGACAAATCTACCCAGGTTATATTTTCTACCCTTCCCAATCCTGCTCCTCCTCCCAATGGCTCACGGCCGTCTTCTGTGCAGTCTCCGATGGCACACAACGCTCTCGGGGACGTCAACACCGTCATTGTCGGTACGTGCTTCGCCCCGTCGCGCCCTTTCTTTTCCGCCGTCCGCACTCGGTGATGTAATTGAGCGCGACTCTTAACATGTGCCAGGCAACGGACCCTCTGCCCTGCTCCTGTCGTACATTCTCCACGGTCATATTCCTTACTACTCGCGCCCTCATCACGACACGCTCCTCCACACCAAGCTAGAGTCTCGCCGCAATCTTTTAGATCTAACTCCGGATCTTTACGACCATTTCCGATCCTCGCTCCGGTACTCAACGCAAGCGCTTCCGGTCAACGTCCTCCTGGACACGCTTGTACGGCCCAATGCGGATACCGAGATCAACCCTGAATCGCATGTAGAGTGGCGATATGAACCGGACAAGGCCATTCCCCACATTGCGCTGGGGACGGCTAATCTTGCTGGCGGACAATGGGCTGAAGATCCAGTCGACGCAAGCAGCGAAATTGGGACGCTTAGCTATGCCGAGATGCTCTCACTACCGGGCTACTCTTTCTCAGATCACTGGCAGACTTCATTCGGAAAGCCTCTCCCGCTTTTTCTGAGACCGACCCGTGCACAAGTCGCCAGCTACTATCGCGCATACCCGCACGCCGTTGGAATCGCCGATTCTATTCGCACTGGAATACGCATTGACAAAGTCTCTCGAACCGCAGATGGATTCTACATAGGGTCGCACGAAATCTCCTGCAAGCACCTGATACTTGCGTCTGGAATCTTCACAGTGAATCTTGCCCCACCGCCACTTTTGACCCCCATCGCCACGGTGAAGAATTATAATAAGCCTCTGCTTGTGGTTGGCTCAGGGTTTTCAGCCGCCGATGTCATTATTTCGACACCGCCACATCGCAAGATCATTCACCTATTCCGGTGGGCGCCGCATGATCGACCTTCACCCTTGCGCGGATGCCACCATCAAGCGTATCCCGAATACGCCACAATCTACCGGCAGATGAAGCTTGCGGCACTGAACACCTCCGCGCGCAGCAAAGTTGCAGCAAACCCACTGATGCGTACGAAAAAGAACCCATTCCTTAATCAGCGCGATTGGGCCAGTGTATACGAAGGTCTCGCAAATGCAGAGGTCCACAAGGTCAGGCTCCAAGCCTACTGCGCAACGGTAACCTTTCGGCTCGAATCTGGCGAGCTTGTCGATCGGGAAATCGGAGACCTGCAGTATGTCGTGGGACGGCGCGGCTCGCTCGGCTACCTTGAACCCTCACTCCGGGACGAGGTTCTGACCAGTTCGAACCCCGAGACGAACGACACCTCGCAACCCGCGGCAGATGACACGGACGAGCATGGCCTCATATCCGGCCGAACGCTCCGCGCAAAGGCAGAGACAGACCTCGAAGTCGCCCCCCAGGTCTTCATCATCGGCTCACTGACCGGCGACTCGCTGGTCCGCCACGCGTTTGGTGGATGTGCCTACGCAGCCGGCCGCATTATGGACGCCAAGCACGAGTTTGCCAGCAATACGGCATCCAGTCCCAGCACATTGACACCGCCCAGGAGTCCGGTTCGCAATGGCATCGCACACATAAGCGGCAACGCAAAGATTGCGGCCAACGGAACAGGCCATCAGGACTTGCACCTGGATCGGCGGAAGCTGGGACAGCATGGGAGGCGGAGAGGGAGCGGATACCGGGTAGAGTGAGGCCTGCCTGGCAACCGTGGTTAGTCGTTATGAACTGGAGCCGAAGAGTTAGAGAGATAACCGGCATGATGGAGCAAGCGTCGAAAGTGTTTACAAAAGCGTTTTCGAAATCGATTTCCCACTTGGGAAGTTTTCCTCGACCTGGAGGAGTTTGCGTTCCCAATAGACATTCACTAGGCTACTTTTTGCGTCAAACTCGCCTGATTTCTCCGCTGACCAAGTGCCCTGGGCCTAGTGCCCTCCGTCTCAAACGTACCCAATTCACTCCAAAACGTACTTCTCTTCCTGATGCTGCCGACGCACAGAGCAAACGACTCATCAAGTAAGCCACGGACTTTACGGATCGATCGGTCAATTTATTCTCGTCTGAATCCCCTAAGTCCTTCCACTCACTCTCGTGATGCGTAAACCAGTTCGACACGTAGAATGTAGAGAGCCGCAAGAGGGAAGTGGGCTGCCCGCTGAGAAATACCGTTTGCTTGATTGTTAAGCTGTCTCCGTCGTGGCGGCGGAGGTCAGGACCGAATAGGTTGCGCAACCGCAGAGGAAGGAGCGATAGGCGGACGAAGGAGCAGAGGAGACGGTGAATCGGGGGACGTTGGTCAGGCGGATTACGAGATCTTTCGGAATTTGCGGGGGGAGGGGGGTTTTGCTTGGCATAAGATGACCATGGAGAAGAAGAGTGGACGGTGTCGTTGCTGGTCGTCTCTATCCTTTGTGTCGTCTCGTCTTCGTACAATACCATGCCGTGCTTCTACCACTGTGACTGGCCTACTCCTTTCACTCGGGTCGATCACGCACGCAGACTCTACGACGTGTCGACCCGCGCTGTGAATGAAGCCCACTACTCTGCTCCCAGTGCCGGCAATGCACATCCGCACAAGGCCAATCGTCACCACCGTCCCGTCCCGTCCGTCCGTCCGTCCGGCAGCAAGCTCGTGCGCGAAACAGCGGGCGAAATGCAAGGAGGCAAGGCAGGTACGCCGGGCACCCACTACCTGCACCTAGCCATCGCGTGTGCCTTTTTTTTTTCTTTCCCCCCTTGAGCACCTGAACTTCTGGCAAATCGGACGATGAGCCTGCGGTCAACGGGCCGCGGAGTGTTTGCCTGGGCGAGGTGGTGGAATGCGGCAAGCAAGGTAGGAAGGAGGAGGTCCTGCCTTCCTGAGTGTACTTGAGGTGTCGAGGAAGGAACGAGGGGCCATTGACACAGCGTGCATTGAGCTTCAGAGATATTTCAGTCGCCGTACATCACCCTACGTAGGCACTCGGGCTGGCAGAGGTTTCGAAAGCATCCGTGCTTGTGTTGCTCGGGTGGTGAGGATACTAAATTTGGGTGATGCCTACTTGCTTAACATCTATCGCAGGAGGCAATCATACAGACAAGATTTTCCAACCTCGCGCATGTAACCCAGGTCGTATCCCCCAATTCATCGATGCGAGAGTGGCAGCACAAGTGACCCTGACCTCCAAAGCCTCCCTTCTCTTAACCCCCCTTCC
>JAIFKG010001307.1:0-39262 GCA_020351975.1 Phyllosticta ampelicida | reverse complement strand
TCCCACCCGTCTCCTGCTTCCACCATACCTCCCTCCCCGCCTTCTCCCCTCCGCTGCAGCGCTGCAACACGATACATGCTGGCCTCTCTGCTGCGACCTCGCAAAGGTCGCCGCCGCCAGCAAGAGCATTCTCCATTCTCGTCCCATCGCAATCCTCGCGGCCGGGACGACGCGCGCCAGTATCTGATCCGCCACGCTTCGGACCGTGCAGACAACTACCAGGATATCGATGACGACGATGTGGATGACGACCACGACGAAGAAGAAGACGAGCCCGTGTTGCCCATTTTTAGTGCCGAACACCTAGGTACGTCACAAGCCTTCTTTTCTGCTTTGTCCCTCCAACGGCGCCGGCCGATTTGCTTTTAGGTCTCGGTGGCCTTGCGCCTTCTCGAGGTCATGTCTCACCGACAACGCATCTGAGACATTTGTGCGTCCACTGCGAGCGCGTCGTTGCTGCTGCTGCCGCCGCGGCTGCTGCTGCTGTTGTTGCGTGCGGCTCTCCGTCGATACCGTGACTCTCCCGAGCGCTTGCTGATTGGACCTAACCGAGCAGACCGCCTCCCCGTCTACAGCATCACCCATTCCATCCGAATTCTCGTCGTGCAACGATGCGAAACTACGCTGTCATGGGATCAACTGCGCTCACCGCAGATTTCTCAATTCCTTGTCAAGCCCATCCAGATTGAGATTCGAGACTCTCTCTTTTCCAGCGCCGCCTTGTTTGCACTGATTGCCAACACGCTACAGTTCCAGAAAGAGGGACAGGCAAATCCAGGTAACGTCGGCGTGTGTAAGACTCGAGCTATGATATGCGAGCTGCTCGCCATGCGCTTGCTCAAGGAGTTCTCGACCCGAGAGCTCATAGATGCGCTCTCATATGACTTCGATCCCTTGCAGGGCATTACCCCGCCGCAGTCGGACCTAAACGGACGAGTCAAGCCTCTGGCACAACCGCGATTGGCGAGGATTTCCGCCGTTGAGCTGGCCATTAGAGGGCAAGCGAAGAAGTTTTTGGCCCATCCGATCGTATGTCAGATCTTGGAGGCAATCTGGTCGGGTACAATCGTCATTCACTCGGCGTCCGACAATCTTCATAGGCTCCCGGCAAGGGCCATCGCGCATGACACCTCCCGGCGGCGCTCTTACGGCACCATGGACAACTCGCGCTTTCCGGGCAAGAGAGGAGCCTACGCCTCAGTTTACCCAAGCATGTTTCGCAGGACAGTGACCATTTATGATCCGCGAGAGGCTTCGTTGTTTAAATTGTCGCGCCTTCGCGTGCCACGCTATCGGCAGCTCTTCTCAACTATCTCTTTCGCCATTATGCTAGGCTTGTTCGTGGCCGTCCTGGTTGAGCAGTCTCTTGATATTACAGCTCTCGAAGTGATATTCTGGTTCTGGAGCGCAGGCTATATGCTTGACGAAGTTGTCGGCTTCACCGAGCAGGGTTTCAATCTCTACATTCAGAGTGTGTGGAACGCTTTCGACCTCGGCATCTTGGGCATGATGGTCGTTTACTACGTCTTGCGGCTCTACGGCATCCTCATGCCGGATGTCAGAAAGCACCACGTGGCAAGCATGGCGTACGATGTCCTGGCTTCTACTGCCGTTCTCCTCTTTCCCCGGCTCTTCTCAGTGCTTGACCACTATCGATACTTTTCCCAGCTTCTGATCGCCTTCAGGATGATGGCAATGGACCTTTTTGCTGTATTGGTCCTAATAATCATCAGCTGCAGTGGCTTCTTCGTGGCATTCAGTCTCGCCTTTGGTGACAAGGGGCTCTCATCTCCAGCATCCGCCGCATACGCCCTGTTCCAAATGCTCATGGGCTTCACTCCCGCGGCTTGGGACATATGGGCCAGCTACAACCCTCTCGGCAAGGCCATTCTGGTTCTTTTCCTCTTCGTTACGCACTTTTGCATCGTCACCATTTTGATCACTGTGCTGACTAACAGTTTCATGGCCATCGTGCAAAATGCCAATGAGGAGCATCAATTTCTGTTCGCCGTCAACACAATCTCGATGGTGAAGTCGGACGCCTTGTTTTCATACATTCCGCCTTCGAACATCCTCGGGTGGCTAATGTCCCCTCTTCGCTTCGTTCTTCCCTTTCGCCGGTTCTTGAGAATGAACCGCACGCTCATCAAGGTCACCCATCTGCCGATACTCTTCTCCATCTGGGGTTATGAGAGATTGGTCTTGTCCAGAATGGCGTTGCAGCCCGAAGAGCTGGTCGAGCAAAGAGGAAGATCGCGATCCAAGGTGCCAGTTTTCGGTCTTCGAGACGGCGACGACCTTTTCAGCCCCGGCACTCGACTGAGGGAGCCTTCGATTACCACGTTCCACAAGGACCGCGCGTTGGAAGAAGTCTTTCGGCGCCCATTCCGCGGGCCCACACTCAACCGGAAGATGACCACCGATTCGCTGGCTGAAAGGAGAAAATCGAGCAATGTGGTCCGCGACTGGATGCAGGGAGTAGGTCACGAAGGAGGAGCTTCTCCACCACTTGAAGAACCGCGCTCTGTGCTCGAGCAATTGGAGCATGCTCGGCGTCCAAGTATCCGCCGCATCAAGACTGCAGGGAGAATGGGCGGGCCGCCTGTCCGCAGGATGCAATCGATTGTCTCGGACCCCGACCTCTTGTCACTACAGCGCGAAGAGTCCCGTGACACTCGAGACGATCCAGAGGACCCTACCGTCAGCAATGATGACCACCCACACGACGGTGATGATGAACTCGGGACAAACGATGAGCTTGGTACCAACGCTGAGGACGAGATGACTCTGGAGCCGCTGAGCCAGGTACCTTCAAGAGGCAACTACCATCGGCCCCAAGACGTAAGGCGACAGTCGATTCCGGAGAATGAGGATGAAGATTACTTCAGGACGCCAGTGGCCACTACAGCATACACGCCCCTGATTCCGAGCTCCACCTCCTCGAAAATTCGAGATGGCCATCCTCGCCCTCTTCAGCTTCACAGCCGGAACCTGTCAACAAACACAATCCTCTTCAGTCCCCAGAAGGATGGACATGGCTCGAGCCGCACATCAGATGCTACAAATCCTGCAAGGCGCCCTGGTACTGCTCATCGGAGCAGCACAGCAACTCCGCATACCAGGACACCAAAACGGCCTCCAGGAACTCCTCAGCCTATCCAATCCAGAGCTGCCATGAATCGTTTTGGAAATCATTCATCTCCAAATATCGTGGGGTTTGGTCATTTGCCTCGTCCATCTCGAGACCGCAACCCATCATTCAACGCCTTGGCTCTCGACCTTGCGTCGGATCTTGGAGACAACCGACCTCGAGAAATGCCGGATGCCATGGTGGCAAGCTTCTCGACGCAAATGGAGATGGCTGCCCTTAGGCAACAGCGCCTAAAGCGCCGGATGGAAAATGACAACAGCAGCGATGATGACGACGAGGATCGGACGAGAATGAACAAGATAATGCTGGCTCGAATGAACAACCTTGAGGAAAGCTTCCGAGAAGTCTTGCAAGAAGTGCGCGACCTCAACCGCCAAGGCGCCAGTCGTGGTGATGCCAAAGGCAAAAAGGGCAAGGGTAGGAAGGGCGCCAAAACGCCAGGGACCAAGACGCCCAGATCGAAGAGTCCTGGAACGAAAACGCCAGCAACTAGCTCCGACAAGGCTGGTTTTCTTGCAAGCAGCGATGTCTCTGTGTTGGACTTTCGGCAAAACGAACATGATCAAGACGACCACGAGGCAGACAGGAACTCGATTTGAACGGTGTACGAAGTGAGCTCCTGCCGATACGATTCTTGATGCGTATGTCCTGGTTATTTCAGCACCATCGACATGGTGGAATTCTGCCCAAAACTAACTTTCCCACCATCCATTGTACACTACTCGAGGCTTGTCTTCGCTATTTTGTGTTTATACTCTCGTTCTCGCACAAGGGCGGCGTTTTTGCGTCTTGGTTTCCTTTTAATTGGCAACTTTGCATTCGCTGATCACGGCGGCTCTCGAAAAGGGGTAGCCACGGCCGTTATACATTTGGTACCGTCGAGGGAGACACGATTGAAGCAGCGCGCGTAATGTCTTGTCGATGAGTTAGTAGTCCCACGTCGTTGGGGTATTGATGTCTAGCTCCCCCTCCTCTTTTTGTGCCCGTCACTTTCTTTTCTCCCAGACTCGTTCGTCGACCAGAAATTCCTCATCAAAACAGAAGATTCAAGAGCGCACCAAAAGAGACCAGAGTGTAGCGTGACGCAGAGGAGGATATTACGGCTTCTTGCGGGCGTTTGTCTGACTTGCTGCATTTTCTTGCAGCCTGCAATGAATGGAAACGAGGCTTTCGTACTCTTGACGCTCGCTGCTGCGTTTTGCGGCTGTCTAAATGTGCGTGATGATGAGCATTTTATCAATTTCCTTTCCTTGGACATCTGGTAAGCCAAGCCCCTGCACATTAGTGGGCCTCAAGTGAGCTGACAATGACCAGCTCGATGCAGTAAAAGCCGCAGCTCCGTGAAAGCTCTCCTAATCCCGTGAGAGCTCTCCTAACCCCGTGCGCACCACGCAGTCAATTGGAAATTCTCCCTTGCATACCCCACGGCATTAAGGCGTAACGGGAGTCGGAGTTAAGCTCTGGGCTGTCTTGGAGCAACCACTATCCCTTTCACGACCTCTCTGGCCCCAACGGTTGCCGGTAATAATGATACACTCTCACCTTGGTGTTATTTACTCTTTGTGTAACCCCCATGTCGCTTAGCCACCACGCGCGCGCCCTGCGGCTGAAGCCTTACTTGTAAAATACCTGAAATCATCAACGGCGATCTTTGCCGCTACGAAATATTACTGGGGATTGGCAGCCGATCTGCAGTATTATAAGCGTTGGCTGGCAAAGTGGTCCCAAAGGGGTTGTGAGCGCTAGCAGATGGGGAACGGAGAAGAGCTGCTGTACTGCGAAAAGAAAGGAATAGCTTGTCGACGAAACGTCATTATCGATATAGCTTCCCCGCATATAAATGTCCACTACCTCCCAGCTCGACCCCATCACTTCAAGCATCAATCACCCTCCCATCTAACAAAGAATCCTCCAAACACAACCAGACTACCAAACAAAAACACACCATCGCAATGGCCTTCGTACCAGCCCCCGAACCCAAGTCGGCTCTCGGCTACCACCGCATCCTGTCATCGACGGCGGGCATCCGCGTGTCACCGTTGTGCCTGGGCGCCATGAACTTTGGTGACGCGTGGAGCGAGTTCATGGGCAAATGCGACAAGAAGGCTTCGTTTGAAATTCTCGACTACTTTTACGACCAGGGCGGCAACTTTATCGACACGTCCAACAACTATCAGAACGAGGAATCGGAGCAGTGGATCGGCGAGTGGATGAAAGAGCGCGGTATCCGTGATCAGATTGTTTTGGCGACCAAGTTTACTTCGGTAAGTTTGCTGCTGTGCGATAGGGGAGTTTGATGCCAATGCGATCCAGAACTACCGTGCAGGCGGCGCCGAGAAGATCAAGACCAATTACCTGGGCAACCACACCAAGAGCTTGAGGCTCAGCGTTGAGGCTAGTTTGAAGAAAATGCAGACTGACTACATTGACTTGGTATGTTTACCCCTTCTGATTTCCTGATCCATCGACGACTCCCGACTAACTACCCACACAGCTCTATCTCCACTGGTGGGACTTCTCGACATCGATCCCCGAGCTCATGCACTCGCTGGATGCGCTCGTGAAGCAGGGAAAGCTACTTTACCTGGGTATTAGCGATACTCCCGCTTGGATCGTATCCAAAGCGAATCAATATGCACGTGACCACGGTCTCACCCCTTTCTCCGTCTACCAAGGCCGCTGGTCAGCCGCCAACCGCGACTTTGAGCGCGACATCTTGCCCATGTGCCAGGACGAGGGCATGGCACTCGCCCCCTGGGGTGCGCTGGGTGGCGGCAACTTCAAGACGGAAGAGCAGCTCAAGGCTGTCCAGGAGGGCAAAGCCGACGGCCGCAAGATGTGGGCTCCTAGCGAAGAGCAACTCGCCATCTCGCGGGTCCTCGAGAAGATTGCCAAAACCAAGGCGCCCGGCACACACCTAACAGGAATTGCGCTGGCATACGTCATGCATAAGTCCCCCTATGTCTTCCCCATCGTCGGCATCCGCAAAAAGGAGCAACTCGAGGGAAACATCAAGGCGCTGAGCATTGACCTCACCCCTGAAGAGATCAACGAGATTGAGGATGCGGTAAGTTTGCCCCCTTTCTGGACCCTTGATTCGCACGTGGCCGAGCTAATAATGCTTCTCAGTCGAGCTTCTCTGTGGACTTCCCCATGGGTTTCCTGTTCGAATTTGGGGGCAACCAGAAGTACCGTTCCGACATGAGCACTGGAGATATGGATTTCGTCAAGTCGGCCGGCCACATCGACACGGTTCCAAAGCTGCAGCCCATCAAGCCGAGGAAGGCTTAATTTGGCGGGGCACTATGGCACTGAGAAATAGAACCAAGTAGCCGAATCATACGAGCAATCAAGAACTCCAACCAAGGCTCCACACTTGCTGCTCTCGCGTCTGCCAGTTCTGCAACATTAACCAACGCGGATTTTCTCTCGTGGTTGCAACGCGTCGCAATCTGTCTGCGTTTATCGTTGAATTGGCTGCCTGTTCAAACTTCCACCCCTACCCAGAGAGAACGCAGCGTGTACCGAAAGGACGTCGACTCCATGGAATAGCTGCTCCAAGGCTCTCCATGGCCAGAGCCCGCTAGTCTCGGCGCCGAAACCCTCGAAATACAAGATACCGGAGTGCTCTCGATACGCTGTTCTTCAATTTTGCGAACGCCGCTCCCTTCACTCCCCAAGTCCTTCACTCCACGCCACGACGACGCTTGTAACGGGCCATGGGCACGAGGCTCTTGGTGGGATGGGGGGTTTTGAGAAGGGTTGAAACGGGGGACAGCCTCCGCACCTGCTCCTGTTTTTTCGGCTCACTATCTGACCCCTCTTTCTCCTCCATCTTACCCTGCTGCCATATTTTAAAACGACGCTGTCCAACCAAGGCGGCTTGCCTGTATCTCTCTGGCTTGCGCAATAATTCGACACGACTTCGAACAACGTGCAAACTCATGAGCCACAATCATGTTTCCCACTCGTACAGTCATGTCGACCGGTAGCTCCACGCGATCACATGCTTGTGCAACCAGTGACATATGGCTGCAGCCGTTTACATCACGGCTGGGACGACAGTTTGCACGATTGCGACCACTCACCCCATTCTTAGTCTAATACACAACAGTTTGCACGATTGTAGCCGCTCTCACCCCATTCCAGCCTGATCAGGTACCTCTGGTCTCATCCTGCTTGGGTGGAAGATTGGGAACGTATGCATCTCCATAGCAACAGTTCAATGGAGCAAGCGTTCAGCCAACTCTCTCCTCCCTCGCACTCGTCTGACAAGTCACAGTTGGTGATGAAAAAAAAGAGAGAATTTGGCAACTCCAAGGCAGAGCAGAGGTACTTGAATGCTGCCTGTAGTCATCGTTCAGTGAGCTCAAATGTCCAAGTCTTTGCGCGGCAAGGTGCTTGGACACTTTCTGTATGCACACGTCTCGACTTAGTCGTGTGAAAACCTGGCCGCATGCCACGCGACTTGGGCACTAAAACACGGGAGTTGGCATTTATTTCGTCACTCACTGCGTAGTGTTCCAAACGATTCGAGCCCGTGTTGTCGATGCTGCGTGCTTTTCGTACCGACCGAGCTACCCCTCCCCAAACTCAGCTTTCTCTGTTCCCGTTCCCGTCCTCCGTCAATATTCATGCTGTGTTTCAATTGGTTCGCCATAGACGCCCTCGTGCAACCTCAACCGCACGCCACTCTCGTACACTGCGGCAGTACAAGTAGCCACTGCGCGCCCAACAAGCCTCAGCCAACCAACACGACAAGACTACATGATTCCAAAGGGTAGCCGTGATTGGTTCAAGCGGTCTGGTGGCGTCGGAACGGAGTGGTGTCGCGAGCGTGCGTGCAGGGTTCGATCATATGCCGCCACCTAGGTTCGCAGGGAGACGGGTCACCTCATTGCTCCCCAGAGGTCGACGGAGGCATGGGCGACGGGGAGAGACCTACCCGAGCGAGACGGGTCGACACCAAAGTCGGGACCGCTCTTCTCCTTGGTCTGCTGTGATTTTGCGCGCAGAGTGTTGGATTTCGCGATGAAGTAGGAGCCGGTCAAACTGGCGACGGTGAAGAAGAGGAAGCTGCGGCGGCTGTTATTTCATAGAGTTGGTCAGTCGAGTCGTGGTACCAGTCAATGTTTCAGGAGTGGCAGATGAGCGAGAGTCAACTGGCCGAAGGAGAAGGTGTGGTCGACAAAGGGATGGTCGTTGAGTATGGGTGCTCCCCGCAGGCAGGCAGGTGTGACGTTCAGACTTACTTCAAATAGCCATTGAGAGCCATGATGAGCTTGTCAACAGTGCGTTTTTGACTCGGTTGTTAACTGTGATGACTGAGTAGATGTTGGGAGAGGTGGGAGACTTAGATGCAGGTCACGCGACTGCACTGGTCCAGGTGAGGTGACTTCTCCAGTGCCAATTCCCATGGAATGAGCCGTTGATGACGCCACATTCCGATAAGATAAGCGCTTCGGAAACTCGTATCGATAAGACTTTGAATTGGCGCGAAATTTTGGCTGCCAAGCACAGCAGCGCGTCCTCCCCGACAACCCTTCTCCGCGACTTCTTTGGCGCGCGCGTTTCTCTTTCGTTGATTCAGTTGCTACAGGTCGCAAATAAGAGCATCTGGTCTCATCATGCCCAATCCAACCAAGCAAAAGGCCCCCAAGGGCAAGGGCAATGTCCCCAAGCCTGGTGGCTCGACCATCAGTAAGACTTGCGCAACACCGCACTGCAATTAGGAGCCATGGAGAGGCTGACAAGCCTTTCAAAGATGACCCTCGCTTCAGTAATATGCTCACGGATCCGCGCTTCCGGCTGCCCTCGAAGAAGAACAGCCGCGTTACGCTCGACAAGCGCTTTGCGCACATGCTCAAGGACGACGACTTTTCCAAGAAGGCCTCGGTCGACCGTTACGGACGCAAAGTCTCCAAGAATGCGGGAAAGAAGGAGCTGGAGCGAGTCTATCGGGTCGAAGACGAGGACGAAGACAAAGGGGGTGAGGGTTCGGACAAGGAGGACGAGGATGCCAACCAGTCGGACGAGATCGACGACGATGATGAGGTTCAGCGCGAGCTTGCGCGTGTCGACCGCAAATACGACCCGGCGCGAGATGGTGGGTTCTCCTCGTCCTCGGAGGACGACAGCGACGACGACGACGACGACGATGATGACGACGACGATCAAGCCAACGTATCAGAGGGCGAGGGGGTCGAGTTCCCCAACAATGGCAACGACCCGCAGGTCGAGGAGCTGGACGACCCCACGACGCGGATCGCGGTGGTCAATCTCGACTGGGACAACATCCGCGCGACAGATCTTATGGCAGTGACGTCGAGCTTTGCCCCCGCCGAAGGGCGCATTTTGAAGGTGACGGTGTATCCCAGCGAGTTTGGGCGAGAACGCATGGAGAAGGAGGAGCTCGAGGGGCCACCGCGCGAGATCTTTTCGAAGAACAAGAAAAAGGACGAGTCAGAATCGGAAGAGGACTCAGACTCGGAAGACGAGAGGATCAAGCAGGATTTGCTGCAAGAAGACAAGGGCGAAGAGTTTGATTCGAAAGCGCTCCGTCGGTACCAGCTGGAGCGTTTGCGATACTACTATGCCTTGATCGAGTGCGATTCCGCCGCGACGGCCAAATATCTCTATGACAACATGGACGGCCGCGAGTACCTTTCCTCAGCCAACTTCTTCGACATGAGATTCGTGCCCGACGACGTCAGCTTCGACGGAGACAAGCTGCGCGACGAATGCTTGCGAATTCCCGACGGCTACAAGCCCAACGAGTTCGTCACAGACGCCCTGACGCATTCGAAGGTCAAGCTGACCTGGGACGCTGACGACACGACACGGAAGGAGGTGCAAAAACGTGCCTTTAGCCGAAAAGAAATCGACGAGAATGACCTCAAGGCCTACATTGGCACGGACAGCTCCGATGACGAGGAATCGGACGAGGCGCTTTCGTCCGAAGACGAGGGCGCTGGCACCACGACGCACGACAAGAAGGCGGCGCGCGAGGAGAAGGCCGCAAAGCTGCGAGCAGCGCTAGGTCTCCACGACAGCAGCCTAGTCTCCAAGAAAAAGAAGGGCAACGACGTGCCTGTCGGCGATATGCAAATCACATTCACATCGGGGCTCTCCATCAAGTCCAAGGACGACACAGGCAAGAAGGGCGTCTTTGAAAACGCACCCGAAGAATCAACAAGAGAAAAATACATCCGCAAGGAGAAGGAGCGCAAGCAACGCCGCAAGGAGCGCGCCAGAGCCGCCCGCATCGGCGACATCAGCACCGAGCAAGCAGCACAGCAAGACGCCGCCAGCGACGCCGAAGCCTCTACCGCCGAGGACCACGGCGCGCCCGACCTAGACGACGACGACGACCCATTCAACGACCCCTTCTTCATCGACCCGGCCGGCGAGACGCAGCGCGCCGCCAAAGCGGCAAAGAAGGCAGCCAAGCAAAAGGCCGCCTCCGAACGCGCTGCCGCCGCCGAGGCAGCAGCCGCCGAGCGCGCGCAGCTCGAACTGCTCATGGCCGACGAGGGCGCCGACGCCAAACTCAAGCACTTCGACATGAAGGCCATCGAAAAGGCCGAGAAGGAGGCGCGGCGCAAGGGCAAAAAAGGCAAGAAGAACAAGAGGAAGAGCGCCGCCGACGAAGACGACGAAGACGACGAGGGAGCAAATAACGGCGACGAGCAGAGCCGCTTCCGCATGGACACGGCGGACCCGCGTTTCAAGGCCGTCTTCGAGAGCCACGAGTACGCCATTGACCCGACCAACCCGCGCTTCAAGCGCACGCAGGGCATGACGGCGCTGCTGGAGGAAGGCAGGCGGAAGCGCAAGGACAGGGCCGAGAGGGACGATGTCGAAGCCCCGGCTGAGACGGGCGCGCCGGCGGGCAAGAAGGCCAAGAGGAAGCCTGCCGCCGATGGGGGTGCTGCCCCTGCTGGCGGCAATGACTTGAAGAAGCTGGTGGAAAAGGTCAAGAGCAAGACGGCGGTGAGGAAGGGCAAGGCGTGAGTTTTAACGGCCACAAACCCGCAATTGCATAGCGTCAGGGGAGGCTCTGGTGCCTACATCAGGTAGGCAGGGGAAACTCAAAGATGGCTGGTCTTAAAAAGGGATGTTCATCATGTGCACAGTCTCGACTGCGTCTGTTCCCGCATTGGGTCGGAGTTCAAACAAAGGGGTGGTTTGGGATAAAATATGAAATCTTTTATTGTTTCTTGTCATTCTCTTGCTCCTTCTCTCCGTTCTGGCGCTCTAACACCCATCATCAATGCCTAATCTTCTCATGTGTGCAATTAAAACCCCAGCCCGATGCCTTCGAGACGACCGAAAACGCTGGGAAACCCGCTCGCTGACTACCTTACAAAAGCACCAGGGGATGTGAGGTCCAAGAAACTTTTACCAACCAAGTCCACCAGCCCCGCCGCCGCAGACGGCAGGCTGCCCAAAAAACGACTTTAAAAGTTCATGAGATCTGGGCCATTTGTTAGCATGTTGGTCGAACCAAAGAATGAATACACGTATTGGATGAAACTCACCTCTTCCAAACAGCGCCCTCTTGGACCAGTCCATGGCCAGCAGGATACGCGTCCTCAAACTCACGCTTTGCGCAAAGTAGATACTTCGCCACAAGTAGACGGCGAGCAAGCCACCGGAGAAGTTCAAGCCGTTAATGTCAAAGATAGCCGCATTACCAATGTAAGCAAGTGAACCAAGGTGCTTGTACTCAAAGGCGCGGTAGACGGCCTCGTCGAGATCACCGTAGTCGACCTGGTTCAAAGCCAGGCCGGGCGCGGCGCGCGAGATCGCATTGAACTTGCGCGCCAGGTACTGACCTTGCTGGTGGGCGCGCTGGGCCGTCGCGGGCAGCGACGTCAGCTTCGAATCAATCTGGCGCAGCAGCTCGTGAAGCTCGCCAAAGTCGAGCGTGCCGCTGCGGTCCTTGTCGTACTCTTCGAACAGTCGGTCCAGGCGCCGCAGGTGGTCAGCGGCTTGAGGGAAACGTGCCTTTACTCGCTTGGCTACTTGGCGCCAGTCAGAGAAAGAGATTTGCATGTCCTCGGGGCTCTTGCCCTTCTCCCACGCGAGTGTTCGGAGGAAGGTGACGATGTGGTCGGAGACGTTGTTCTAGAATGAGGTCAGCAAGGGAATCTTCCTCATGCTTCTATAGCTTTTATTTTCTTCCTTACCTGAACTGTGCTACTGTCGCCTATAGCATATACATCGCCCAAAGGTGCGCCTACGAGGCGGAGATGGGCATCGGTTTCGAGGGCGTGCTTGTTGTTCTGTCCATCGAGCTTCTTCGCGAGCTTCTTGCAGAATTCTGTTTGAGCAACACCGGTGGACCAGAGACAGAAGCCCATGGGAAGTTCTTTGGTGGATAGGTTTCCCTCGTCATCCTTTTGTGTAAAAAGAATCTTGTCTGCATGGACCTCTTTTACCCTCGAGTTCGTGAGCACGTCGACCTGGTCCTTTGCGAAGCGAGCCTGTTGGAGTCAGCAAGGAAAGTGCAAGGAGGTATCGGATGGCGATAGCGAGAATGAGCCTCGAGACTAGTCCGCCGAATCCGGATGATATTTTCAAGTTTGACGTACCTCAGCATACCTCGAGAGCGCCTCGTCGTAAGTGTTCAGAATGTGACCTCTACTCTGGATGACGTGGACCGAGATTTCAGAGCGTAGGATCTTGGGGAAGAAACACGTAAGGTCCTCGTTCAGCATATCGTAGAGCTCAGCAGCGAATTCGACACCAGTAGGGCCACCACCGCAGATGACGAAGGAAAGAAGACGGCGGCGCTCCTCGTCGCTAGTGGTGGGCAGGACTGCCGTCTCCAAATTTCTGATGACCGAGTTCCTGATGAGACGCGCATCCGTAATGTCCTTCAAGAAATGGCAGTGCTCGAGACCAGTGACACCGTGCGGGTTGGTAACGGATCCAACGCCGATAACGAGCTTGTCGTACGGCAGGTAAAAGTTGTGCTCCTTTCCATCTGGACCAGTCCCCGAGATCTCCACGAGCTTCTCTGAGAACTCCACATCCTGGGCCTTGCCCTTGATGAAATGCCCATTCTTACTCGCGACGATGCGGCGGACGGGTTCAACCAGCGAGCGAAGTTCCAGAGTGCCTACAGTGGCAGAAGGAAGCATAGGTGTGAAGAGAAAGTAGTTTGAGGGCGACACGATGGTGATGTGGTAGTCATCCGGGTTGAGGCCTTTGAGCAGTGCTATGCTTCCCCATCCTGTTCCCAAAATGACTAGCTTTGGCTTGTGTTTTGACTCCCTTTTCTCCTCGCTGTCGTCGTCGTCGACCAAGTGCTCTGCAATGGGCAGGTTCTTGGGCCCTCCGCGACGGGGGTTCAAGGCAAGTTCCGAAACCTCGATATCCTCCAGAAAAGGTCCCTCCTTGTAGGTGGTCGCGTCAAAAATGAAGAAGCCTACGACAAGAGCGCCGGAGACGAAGGTAAAAATTCCCATCCAAGCAGCAAGCTTGTAAACAAGTTTTAGAGTGGCGGGGATCTTGGGGGGCGCTTTTGCGGTCGAGTCGGTGGTTATGCGGATGCTGAAGAAGTCAGGCACCTTGTTCCTGCCCGCAAGGTTCGGTCGTGCGACTGCGGTGAGGACTTGAGGAGCTCGACGGAAGACATTTGAAGCTTTACCCGACGCATTGCGCACAATCCGAAGGCTAGAGGGTATAGGGGAGGGCCTGGCGGCATTTCCGGGTTTCAGAGAAGTTGAAGCTCGCGCGCGCGCTCTGCCGGCCAGAGCTTGAAGGCGCAGCATCTCGAGGCTGTGTTTTGAAGCGAGAGCCGGTGCGGTCGGCCAGAGACTTCGAGGTGGGCCAATTGCACGGATTAGAGGTGACTAACGCATAGGGCGGGGAGGAAGAGAGGCGTAGAATAATATGGTGTTTTCTAGGCGTGGACGTCTTCTGGGATTGGGCCAGTCTCCTCAGGGTGACGTATTGTACATAGCGCGGCCGACGTCGGATCAAACTTTATCTGATCCGCATCAGATCCGCCTTTTGTTGGTCAAGCCCTCCCAAAGGGTGCCCTGACGGTCGAGATTGGCCACTACTACACCTCCTGTTTGTCCCCTTTTCTCATGTATCCAATGATGATACAAGAATTCCCAGCTCCAGAGAGCTTTGCTACGTGTAGACATTGAAACAAAGCCGAGAGGGAAACCTTCCACGACGGTAGATTGTCCGAACTATTCCCGGCCTCTCGCCTGAGGCACATCTTCCCAGGCTCACTTTACGGCTTCGGCCTGCCGGAGGGCTCTCACGAGTCTTTGACATGCTGTCTTGTGTATATCATGGCGAGATGGAGCGGCATGTTCCATTCTTCTAGACCCCCTGCCGAGCCTGGAAACCTTGGTAACTTTCAAACCGGCACCATCTTTCGGCGACGGCTCTGGCCGAGACTGTCCGCCCAGCCCAGCCTCTACTACCGACGCCGAAGCTCTTGGTTGTGACACTGAGGATGGAGAGTTGCTCGTCCCAAGGGTCTCCTGCCTCTGGAAGACCTTGGCCAACATCTAGTCCTGATGCATCCGCCGCAGCTTTGTCGCTACCGTCCTCGGTCCTGCCAGGTCCTGATGCAGGTGTTGCGGGACATTCCGAGAGCACGAGCTTCTGTCCACATCTAGCAGCAGCGTCGACCGCGATGGCCAAGGTTCGGCTGAGTCCTTGGGCAGAAAAGGATGCCGTTTTCCTATGGAGAGCCAGAACATTCAGAATGCACACAATCGACTGCCGTGTACCACCGCTCCTAGTAGAAGACGCCTGAGTGACATGGTCCGCGCTGAGTGCAGCAAGATACGCACGGAGGGCCTCCAGACTGGGACAGAAAGCGAGACGAATAGTAGAAGTGGACGAGAGTAGATGCAGCGTCGGGACGATTAGCGGATGCTTGCTGACCCGTACAACGTCGGCAGCGTCGACGTCGCTTTCATCGACAGAGGGCGGCAGCCCGCTGAGCCTGAGCGTACTCAACAGTTGATGTTCAAAAGCACTGCGGGAAGAACAGATGACCAGGGTTGTGGGTGCGGAGTGGATGCCGATCAAATGCTGTATTAAACCAGTCATACTTAGGCCTTGGAGTACGACTGGACAGTTGGTATACATGCTGATTCGCCGGGGGGGTATATGGTGGCCGCGTGAGTAGATTGACCAGGTGTTGCGAAACGCCTCGCAGACCTATGGTTTAGGTTCCCAGGTCGACGTGGAGGGGTCTTAGGTGATACGCTTGTCTTCAGTAGAAAGAAGTTCGATGACGGATGTTGCTTACCATGTTTTCAATCCTTGGGTATTCCGATGACGATTTCTCGTCGAGCTCAGGTCTGGACAGCGGGGCCCCTCCAACGCCTCTGCGGAAAGCGATCCATGCTCCGCGCAGCACCACCGCAACACCACGACCACCGCCGTCACCACGAACATCCCACCCTCGCCCGTCCCAAAACGGCAGGATGGAGAGCCTTTCTAGAGTCTCAGAACTCCTCGAAACGGGTGTGCTCCCTTCGTCCTCGCATCGCATGCCTGCCACGGCCCCATTCTCATTTGATTAACAGCCCGCGATCTCACGCTTGAGGCGGCGCGTGATGCTTCCCTTCGCAAAACGTCGTCCCGTCCGATACCTGCCCAACAGTTGAAGCGCCTACTAGAATCTCGTCATGAACGGGAGGTGCTGGAAGGCCTTCGGCGCGTCATCGCCGTACGACATCTCCACCAACCCGTCTTTACAGATTGCTGATGCAGCGCGACCAACTCCAGATGGCCTACCGCAACCAACCCACTCTTCCACTCTTCAGCGCCGTCATCAAGAACATTGCATCGCCGTCCCTCGAGATCAAAAAGCTGGTCTACATCTACCTCTTGCTACACGCCGAGGCCGAGCCCGACACCGCTCTTCTCTCGATCAACACAATCCAAAAATCGCTGGCAGACTCCAACCCCCAGGTAAGGGCGTTGGCCATGCGCGTCATGTCTGGCATCTGTGTGCCTGTCATCAGCCAAATTGTCTCCCTGGGTATCAAGCGGGCAACCGGAGACATGAGCCCGTATGTGCGAAAAGCCGCAGCGTTGGCCATACCAAAGTGCTACAGACTGGACCCAAACACCATGCCGCAGCTGGTGGACTACCTCTCCATACTCTTGGGCGACAAGCAGTACTATGTGGCTGGGGCAGCAGTAGCCGCATTCTTGGAAATTTGTCCTGAAAGGATAGATCTGATTCACCCTCACTACCGGAGTTTAATACGCAAGCTGGTGGATATGGACGAATGGGGTCAATTGGCTACACTACGACTCCTCACTACCTACGCCCGCAAGTGCTTCCCGCGGCGGATGCGTCGTATCAAAAAGCCTAGCATCTCCAAGAATGGCACCAGCAAGCCAACCAGAGGCTTCTACGACGAGTCGAGCGAGGAATCGGAAGACGAAGACGCTGCTGACACTTCATTCTACGAAGAAGTGCTCGTACTGGACCCAGATCTCGAGTATTTTTTGAAATCGCTCACTCCCCTGCTTCAATCTCGCAACTCCGCCGTCATTGTCGCCGTCGCTCGCTGCTATCTCCATTTAGGCACTTCTACACATCTCGACCTCGCAATCGGTCCTTTGATTTCTCTTCTTCGGTCTTCCCCGGATGTAAAGCTGATAGCACTACATAATGTGGTTCGCGTGTGTATGGCGCGCCCAGAAGCTTTTGTGCGATACAGCTCGCACTTTTTCCTGCGTAGCACTGACTCGCCGCAAATATGGCGCCTCAAGCTGGAAATACTCACCCTGATATTCCCGCACAGCCCGCACCACCTTCAAAGTCTCATTCTAGCCGAATTGGCCCATTTCACTGGCGGCAATGATGCGGGTTTGGTCCGCGAGGCTGTCCGCGCCATCGGCCGCTGCGCGCAGCGGAGTTCAGACCAGCGCGTTGCAGCACGCTGCATGCGGTTCCTGCTTTCGCAAATTTCGAGTCCAGATGCGCGACTCGTGGCGGAGGCGCTCGAAGTTGTCCGGCATCTAATACAGCGCGATCCTGAAGCTCACCGAGGTACGGTGGTGCGGCTGGCGAAGAATCTGGATACAGCGACGAGCCCGGCGGCGCGTGCGAGCATAATCTGGCTGGTCGGGGAGTTTGCATCAGCAGACCCTAGCAACAACATCGCCGCTGACGTTCTCCGTATTCTGGCTAAGGGATTTGCGGGTGAGGCCGAGGAGAGCAAGCTGCAGATTCTTCTGCTGGCTGCAAAGGTGTACCTTCAACACCTTCTCGTCAACCCGCCACCCAAACCGGACGCCTCGCAGGACGCCGTGACGAACACGTCGCCCCTGCTCCCAGGTGACGAAAGCGGGTTCTCCGAGTTCAACGACGCCAGTGTCATCAAATCCAAAGAGACACCGGCCGTAGCGCCGCCCCACCCAATTCCCCTCCTCTATAACTACATTGTCCTCCTCACACGTTACGATACATCGTATGACCTCCGCGACCGCGCACGCGTGTACCGTTCACTACTTGCCGTTCCCTCGGCCACAGACCTGGCATCTTTGCTCCTCCTTGCGCCCAAGCCTGTCCCGCACGCCCCGTCGCCGTCAGAGAGCCGTGCTGCATACACGCTCGGCAGCGCCAGCCTCGTCATCGGCGACGAGGGCGGCATCATCGGTACAGGCCTGCGCGGTGGCGAGGAAGTGCTGCCCGAATGGGTGCGGGAGGGCGAAGAGCCCGACCCGTCGTTGCGGGACGAGGCAGGTGTTACGCGAGAGTACGCCTACACCGGACCCAAGGACAGAGTCGTGACAGCAAGCGACCAGCTAGATCGCGCAGCCAAGGAGAGCGGGTTTGGCGTTGGTGCTACAGACCAGCTCAACGGCGCAAAGGAGAAGACGTTGGATGACTGGTTGGCGGAGGATGAAGACGAAGAGGACGACGAAGATGAAGAGGAGACGGAAGAAGAGACTGATAGTGAGGAGGAGACAGATGAAGAAAGCGAGGAAGATGAGACGGAGAGTGAAGATAACGACGAGGGCGCGGGTGAGGCACAGAGGTTGGTTAAGGAGTGATCGCGCTCACCTTTGTAGTACCCATGTACGATATTGAAGCCGAATTAAAGCTGTAGTGTACCCCGCCCGGTAATTCCACCGCCCACCTGCTTGAATGCTCCCTATCCACGGACTTTGAAGCCTTGTGAAAGCTTACCAGCCGTCAAGAAGTTCAAAATGCCCCCAAGCCTTCTGGGCACGGGTGCTCGAATGCGCCCCATATACTACCCGATGCAGCTTCAGTGCCGAAATCTCTTGGGTAAAAGGCGCTTGCACGCTCCCTATTCGCGGTCCAGTGACCCTAGAAAGGCTTCATGTCTTCGAGGACTTTCAAAGCCCGGGTCTTGGCTAGAGACATCTGAGTGCTGATTGTGCGCCCTCAGACCTGTAGCACCAAGTCTCAGGATCGGGCGTTTCTTTTGACGCTGAGCACCGTCCCGCTCGCCCGCCCGCCGTACCTAACCCCCGAGTAGGAGCGCTGAATACAGATCAGCGTAGGTGTTTGACTTTAGACTTGAAAGAGAAGAAAACTGACGTTGTGGACAATATAACGTGACTTTACGGAAAAAGATATATCATGTGACGACGGCGACAGATGACGACTCGAATTGACTGACTGGTAGACCGAAAGAATACATCAGAGGCGGATATAATGACTCAAATATCTTCTCCGATATACGTAATAGTGACATAGACTTTAAGACGCAGATAACATAAACTGACAGTCACAGACGTGTCGAGAGGAAATGGAGATAGTAAAATAGTTTCTAGTCCTCTTTTTTTTTTTCCCCTCTCCACGAGGCTTTTTTCCGATCGACTAAAAGGGAAATTAGGACGTGATGGGAAGAAAGAAAAGAGATATGAGAAAAGAAAGAGCAGTCGACGAAGGAGCAGTTGAAAAAATGAAATAACGGGAAGGGGGGGAAGACTTTGTAGGAAGTAAAGAAATATACACGCGCTCCAGACCGCGCCCGCGCCCTTGTTTCCGAGAATTTGCCATTCTTTTTGAGCAAGAAAAGCCAAACCCCCCATTCATTCATTCATCCGTGACAGCAAGCAGGAAAATGACTTTTGTGGGTAGATAGGGTGGGTAGGTGTTAGGTAAATGCGAAACCTCGCCGAAACGTGCTCGCCTCCCCATTTTGGAGGGTGCTTTTGTGAAACCAGGCTCTCTCCATACGCCAAGCCTGGCTAAAGTCGATGGCGTAGCAGGTGCCACCACCACTGGCAGCGTCGATTGGGGTTAGAAGGGAGGGAGACGCTACCCCCGCCGTCACAAGGAAGGAATAGTACATGATCCAAACAGGTTTGACAGCCAAATTTTACACACGTGCGCCGTTCGCTAATGCATGAATGAGGGGTTTGCGGGTCTCTCGCCAGCCAGATTTGGTGAATTGAGCCCTCTGGTGGTAGGTTAGTAATTTGCTGAACAGGAAGGAATTTTGCGCTAGCCTGGAAGCTGGTGGAGCAGCTCATCACCGCCTTTGGGTGCGGCCATCACCTTGGTCTTTTCAAACATGGTGGTCCTGTGTAGAGCAGAGGCTTTGAGTTGGTGAGTGCCTGGCCATGGCCAAATAATATATTCGAGCGTCTTGGTACGTCAATTCTACCGACGGCTTCATCTAAGTTAGCACAAGCAGACGTTGCTGTCTGACCGGAGTCAACATACCCATAAGCAGCAGCAACGCGCGGTTGCCGTCGTTTGATTCTTGGCGTATAGTCGTCCTCTTGCCGTTGCTTCGGATCGCTAGGCTCGGTCTCCTCATGGCTCCTTTTCCGGCCAGCAATCCCAGACTTCTTAAGATGAGGATAGCCTGGTTCAGGAGCATTTGGATTAAATGGATCACTCTCATCCATGTGAAAGTCTGAACCTGCCGCCGTGCGCTGGCTCGAGTCGGACAGAGCTGGACTCCCCCTGCCACCGAACCCATTGGTTGACGTACGACGCATATTTGGGTTCCAAGGATCATAGGAAGGCGAGCGTTCTCGATGAGGGGGAGGAGGAGGTGGTGGGGGAGCTGTCGGAGAGTAGCTAAGTCTATGTTGAGGGGGTCCGCTTTGATGGAAGCCTCCATGCCCGTGCGGTGGACCACTGTGGCTTGGATAGTTGTGATGAGGAGCATCAAATCCATTTCGGGAAGATGGAGGCTCAGGTGGGCCCGGCGGAGGCGGAGGAAGTGGTTGCTTGGAGTCGCTTAAATGCCGTTCTGAATCCCGACGCCCACCAGATTTACGTCGATCGGATTTTGGGTGACCTTGTGAGAACTGCGGCGGGGGAAGATGACCTGCAGGGCGAGGCGCTTCGGATATTGGCTTTGGGGAGCCCGTGACACCAAGGGCCGCGAGCAGTTGCTCTTGAGCATCATCTCTTGGAGGAACATGGGATGGGGACCGAGAGCGACTCCTCTTGAGCGGCCTCGTGTCATCATCTTGCTCGGTGGAGAGGGCTTGTTCCAGGTTGTCCATAACACTCCACTCGGATTCCTTCTTCACCTCTTGTTCGCCATCTGGTGGTTCCTCCCGCTTTGAGCCCTGGGCGTCGTCCTCTGTTATATCAGGCCGATCACGATTTGCTATGACGTTTTCCACGGCAATCAGGTCCGACCTTGCGGTAAATTCATAAAATATCGAATCATGCTTGACAGTATCCCACTCATCTGTCTGTCGGATGCTCAGAAAAGCTTCGTGAGCATTGTCGGGACTAAAGTAGATGGAGACCGATTCGGCGTTGCCAATTGCCTTAGTTTCATCGAGTCCCACCCAGTTTTCAACATCGTTGAATTGCGACGGTAATGCACGCGTAATCTTCTCGGCCGGGTGCCACACGATGACACCAAGACTGAACTCCTGGTTGACTGGTTCATTGCTCTTTGGCCAAAGGGCGCCGTCGTAGTCAGATTGGTCCCAATCGTCCAGCCCCAAGTTAATTGTGTACGTAGCGGTCTGGTACAGCCTCTGAGACTCAGGCAGGTCGGCTGGATCTATGCTGGCATTCCTGGTAGCAGTATTCCGGCGCGACTTGGGTGGACGAGGAGCTTTTGGCGACGGTCCATTCCCCTGGGGATTGGCATTTGAAAGAGATGGTGTTGCATTGGAACCTGGTCCCGCTGGTGGATGAGGACCTGCTTGATTCCCTTGAGGGTAAGATGGAGCCTGTGGCCATCCACCAGGTGGGTAAGTCGGTGGAGCTGTTGCGGAGTCATGGGAAGGATGTTGGCCTTGAGAATATCCGTAGTTGGGTGGTGGTGGTTGATGAGGTTGATTGGTTTGCCATCCATGCGGATAGCCTTGTGGGGGTTGATAGCCTTGGGCTGCTTGTTGATATCCAGGCGACGGTTGATATCCTTGATAGCCCTGCTGGTAGGGCGATGGCTGGTACGCTTGATGTGGCGGATAATTTTGCACAGGTGGTGGATATGCCTGGGGTGGATACTGGCCTTGTCCGTAGGGAGAGTTGCCTTGGACATGTTGAGGCGGGCGTTGGTAGTTGTTTGGCACAGGGTATCGGGTGATCACGGAATTGCTTTTTCGTTTGGATGAGTGCGGAGGTGGACTTTTGAAAGAAAATCAGCTGACGAAAGGAAATGCAAACAGTTGATGAGGGGTAAAAAAAAATCGAGCCGCAATAGAGCGAAGTGAGCGAAGGCTTAAGGTCAGATTGAAAAAAAAGAAAAAGCGATCATTTCATCGAGCAGGAACGATCCACTTACTTTGGAGGTCCCTGCGGCGGAGCTTGCGGCGGACCCGGATAAGCCTGTTGCTGATAGGGCTGGGCATACGGTTGTTGGCCATAGGGTGGTTGTTGGTGGTACGGCGGATGTCCAAAGGCAGGCGGCTGATACGAGGCACCAGCCGAAGGACCGCTCCAAGACATGGTGGAGCGAGGTATTGCACGGCCGAACGCTCTGAAGGACGTCAAGTTAAGGGAAGAAAAACAACGATGGACTTGGAAAAGTACCGAGCAAAGGGAGTGACGGCCGGTGGTTGGATGGTAGAGATGAAGGTGCTGCTGTAGGTAGGTCGTGAGCGATGAATTTGTCCCAAGGCGTGCGGTGCTAGAGCATCACGCAGGTGAGGAGGTACGACGGCAAGCGCTAGCCAGACGGCGCCAATGGCGTTGACTCGAAGGAAAAAGATAAGGACTTGAGGAGAAAACGTTCCCTGATGGGAGAAATTTCAAAAAGCAGCCAGCTAAGACTGATGAGGTCGCTCCACAAGGTCCACAGCCGAGTAACAATTGCGGACGGCCCACGCGACGGAAGACATGGAAGCCAAAGCTAGGTATGGAGCCGGCGCTGGTCGATATTACAGCAGCTGCTTTTGCGGCGTTGTCCAGCAAATACCAGAGGTCAGCAATGGGCGACAAGTAGGACGCGGGGTTTTTGATGTTGGTGACAGGTTCCATGCTGGGGGAGGTCGACTGATGCTCGATTGGCGGCACGGAGCGCCAGATTTGCCGACGACGGCGAGAGCTTGAATTAGCTACATCTTCTACTGCCACTTCTTCCAACGTTGCCTTTTGCCACCCCGCGACGCGACGATGATATTGTCCCACTGGTAGTCACAAATCCTCCTTCCGAGTCCGCGCCCCCGGCTCGCTGTTCCACTCTTTCGCTATGCCAGGCCTTCCGGGTACGTAACAAAGTTTCAGCAACTTCCACATTACAGGTGCACAATGACTGACTGACCCGCCATTCGCAGCCACGGTTGATCTCGACGAGTGCATAGCGAGGCTCTACAGGAAGGAGCTGCTTGCAGACTCGGTCATCGAGGCAATTTGCGCCAAAGCCAAAGAGTTGTTGATGAAAGAAAGCAATGTCGTCCACATCGACGCCCCCGTCACCGTTGTCGGCGACATCCATGGCCAATTCTTCGACATGATTGAGATATTCAGGATAGGAGGCTTCTGTCCCGATACAAATTACCTATTTCTTGGTAAGTCTCGTTGTCGCGGCTCCACCTTCAACGTGGTCCTTCGTAGGTCCAAACGACCAGCAAAGCATCTTACAAGCCCCTGCAGGCGACTACGTCGATCGCGGCCTCTTCAGCGTCGAGACGATATCGCTCCTCATTTGCCTCAAACTGCGCTACCCGCATCGCGTGCATCTCATCCGCGGCAACCACGAGTCCCGCGGCGTCACGCAATCGTACGGCTTCTACACCGAGTGCTCGCGCAAGTACGGCAACGCAAACGTCTGGCACTACTTTACAGACATGTTCGACTTTTTGACCCTCTCCGTCGTTATCAACAACCAAATATTTTGCGTCCACGGCGGTCTCAGCCCCTCCATCCACTCCATCGACCAGATCAAAATCATCGATCGCTTCCGCGAGATACCTCACGAGGGCCCCATGGCTGACTTGGTTTGGAGTGATCCAGACTCGGAGCGCGACGAGTTCAGCCTGAGTCCAAGAGGTGCTGGCTACACTTTTGGCGCGCAGGTGGTCAAAAAGTTCCTCGAGGTTAATGGCATGTCGCACATCCTTCGAGCGCATCAGCTCTGCCAGGAGGGCTACCAGGTACTCTACGACGACCGCCTGAGCACTGTCTGGAGCGCTCCGAACTACTGTTATCGCTGTGGCAACATGGCCAGCGTCCTCGAAGTTAGCGACACTGGCGAGCGCTTCTTCAACGTCTTTGATGCGGCGCCGGAGAACGACTTGCACAGAGCGGAGCAGCACCAACAACAACAACAAGGCAAAGAAGTACAAATAGAGTACTTCTTGTGATGTTAATATGGCGGGCGACAAATCACGTCGATGCGCAATTGCGTTTGTTGAAATTTCACTGGCGTTTAGGATAGGCATGACGGCATGAGATATCACGGGCATTGGTGGCGCAGGCGAGATGACCAGGCTTGCACCTCAAAATCATGAGAAGCTATGTAGACCCTCTGGACTTGTTTATAGGATGGTGGGGACAGCTTGATGTGCATTAGCTGAAGGGCCGACGATCAATTTCGAGCTGTCTGACAAAACCACATTTCAGTGATCTCGTTGAAAGTGGGGCGACCGACTTCGGCAATTCGAGCACTCTTGAGTACTAAGAAACACCATGTGAGGTTGGGGAGCATTGAAGCTCCTTACCTCAAAAGGTAGCTAGTACGTAGATATGCTTGTCAGGAGGGGTGCAGTGAGCAGTCGAGCGCTTGCCCTGAGCGTTTGACCATTAGAAACACGCCCAGGTTAAATCTTGGGACATCTACGGCAACTCTCCACGGGGCCGTAGGCTATTGAACGGATCATCATGTCGTGAAGTCACCGGAGTTAAAAGAGTGAGCTTTGAGAGTGGCTTGAAGCCAGCAGGGTATCTTCAATTACGTCTGCCGCCAGCGGAGCTCAAAGTGCTCCCTGGATGTGTGGTGGTATGAAAGCTGTGCCATGTTTCCCTTATCCTTGCCCGTGAAGCATCCATGAGGCTGTGCCGCATTCTTGTTATGCTTGCGCCAGCTAGTCCAAAACGCCGACGCTGCAAAATATAACAATAAGCCAAAATCAATCCTGCATTGCATCCGTTTCGCCGTTGCCATTCATACCGTCATCGTCGTCATGACCCTCCTTGTCCGAGTCAAGGCCCAAAGTCAGAGTATGTGGTATCTCCTTTCGAGCATCTCTGGCCTTCTGCTCCGCCCATGCCCGCAACCGCACAAGTTGCTTGATCCGTGCCTCACGGCTAGCACCCTGGCTGGACAGGATTGATTCATTGACCCTTGCCGCCACGGTTTGTCGGAGCGACGGGTCGAGCAATGCCGATAAGGGTGGAGTTAAGTTCTCGGGAGGGAAGATGAGGAGAGCCATAGTATGCTCGAGGTCCTGGAGAAACTCCTGGTTTGTAGGAGCACGTGGTGCAAGCTCAGAGGTTGCAAAGTTGAGCGCGGGAGTTATGTCCGCGCCGGTCGCCATACATTTGCGGATGAGCTCAATGAGCTGCAAACGAAGTAAAGCGAAATGGAGAGCAGGATCATGGTCAAGAAGCTACTTTCACGTCAGCGCGAAGTCCCAAGCTTTAGTTTGGAATGACGTGAAGTTTCTTTAGATAACAATGTGCTCATACTGAGGACTGAAGTGTGGAGTTTGTTCATCAACACCCGAAGGTGATTATGAGTGGTGCATGAAACTCGTATAATCATAGCAACAAGAAACAGAGAGGGTCGAATGCGGGGACTACTAACCTGAGGATTGAGATCATTGATCTTGTGGATCGCGCTTTCGATGTCTCCAGCATGAATGGCATTCCGAATGTCAACCCTTTCTTGGATGGACTGCGGTTCGGCGGCCGGCGGGATGTTTGCCTCAACGGCAAAGCGCTTCGCGGCCATCGGATATCCTTCGCTGACGAGGTAGTCCATGATGACGTTGTTGATGTCCCTGTTCATCGACTATCAGCCTCGCGTTGCCCAGAGGGAAGCTGGGTGATGAACGAGCGGGTGTATCCACGAAGAATCAGACACAAGTTAAATTGATCTCCACAGGGTAATTCGGAGAGATTCCCAACTTGATATTAACGCATCATGCGAAGGGACGGGATGTGGTGGCTCAAGGAGATCGGTTGAGGGGGACAACGTACGATTTTGAAGGCTTAATCTCATCTATGCGCCGCTCAAACGGATGCCTACTAGGCGTGGCAGCCGAAATGACGGTTGAAGAGCTCTGCGACAGTTAGACTATTAGCGGCGCTGGCGGCTGCAGGTGAGAAACGTACCATGATAGCTAGTAGCTGCGTCTTTCTATCTCACATCAACCGCCGTCATTGCTGCCTTCCCCTGGGAGCACAGGATCGAGACCAGAAGCGGCAGAATGGAGTGCGAAATGGCACTGTGGGAAAATTGGATGGAGATGAGGAAGAAGCGAAGACGGGAAGGCAGGAAAGTCGAGGGGAGCTCGGGTTGAGAAAAGCTCGCGGCGCCAAGACATTACATTACGTAAGACGCGCTCGTCGCCGCACCTACCACATTCGACCACCAGAATTCCTCGCGATATCTTTAGTCATTGGTTGCTGGCCTCTCTGTCCGCGCGTGGCATAGCTTCGGCTATCAGACAATCTCAACCATGGTACACTCTCTTGCTGAAGACGAACCTTGACATCCACGCGCTCTCTGACAAATTGATCTTCACAGACTTCAATGACGAATACTATCCACAGGGCAAGGTATTCCCCGCCGTGGGACAACACGAGTATCATTGGAGTTGCTGGCAGTTCTGGCTCGGGAAAGACAACATTATCTCTTGCGGTTGTAAATGCACTTAGCCTGCCATGGGTCGTGATTCTCTCGATGGTTAGCCCCGGTTGCACTTGTGTTGTGCCTGCGAGCTTATGCTGTGCCTGGGAAACATGGAGCTAATTTGAGTAGGACTCTTTCTACAAGCCCTTGACACCGGTGCAATCAGCAAAAGCATTTCAAAATGAGTACGACTTTGATTCTCCGGAAGCAATGGACTTTGATCTTCTGCTAGAGAAGCTTCAGGCCATTAAGCAGGGGTGAGTCGAAGGCATTTACGTCGAAGCCTCCTCTTTGAGCAGGGTTATGCAAGCACCAAGGTTGACGATTTTGATAGCAAGAAAGTCGACATTCCGGTGTACTCGTTTGAAAGACATAATCGTTTAGAAAAGACGACCACGGTTTACTCTCCCCATGTCCTTATCTTGGAAGGCATTTTTGCTCTTCACGATAAGAGAATTCTTGACATGCTTGATCTCAAGGTGCTCTCAACTCGTGTCTGGCCGCTGATCACGTTCTAACGTGCTGTAGATCTTCGCTGACGCTGATGGAGACCTGTGTTTGTCGAGGAGACGTGAGAAATTCCATTAATCTACACCTCACGCCGATCTGACATGAACCAGTCGTTCGGGATATAAAGCATCGTGGCCGCGACATTGAGGGTTGTATCAAGCAATGGTTCAACTTCGTCAAGCCCAATTTCCACCAATATGTTGCACCTCAACGAGAGGTAGCAGGTATGATCAAAAGCTTGGTCATTCGTCTTCCCTTAACCACTCACGCGACGTAGATATCATCGTTCCTCGCGGGGTCGAGAACAAGGTTGCCATATCCATGGTCACCGACCACATACAAAAGATTCTCAACATCAAATCTTACCAACATCGAGAAGATCTCAAGAGGCTGGGGAAGCTGTCAGAGGAGACTGCCCTGTCACCCAATGTGCTTGTAATGCCTCAAAAACCACAGATCGTGGGTATCCACTCGCTTTTGATGGATCCTTTTACCTCGCGGCAAGACTTTGTCTTTTACTTCGACAGAATTTGCGCGCTGCTCATGGAGGAATCACTCCAGTGCATGCGCTTTGATGCTGTCACCGTAACAACACCGCAAGAAACTACGTATCAGGGGCTGAAGCCACATGGTGAAGTCAGCGCAGTGGTTGTACTGCGCGGCGGGAGTGTGCTCGAAAAAGGATTGAAGCGCGTCATTCCCGACTGCAGGACTGGCCGTGTTCTTATTCAAACCAACTACCGGACTGGCGAACCTGAGTTACACTACCACGTCCTATCAAAAGGCATCGAGACCCATGAGCGCGTGCTCATCATGGACGCTCAAATGTCAAGCGGAGGAGCCGCTCTGATGGCCGTTCGGGTTTTGGTTGATCATGGCGTCCCCGAAAGGAATATAGTTTTCGTAACGTATACGGCTGGAAGACTTGGGCTGAATAGGCTCATGCAAGTCTTTCCCGAGATCAGAGTCGTGGTTGGAAGATTGGTAAAGGATTACGAAGAGCGATGGGTAGAGCTGAAGTACTTGGGATGCTAAGATTGTTAAAACGATTTTCCGGGAATATCTTTCGGAATATATGGCGCGTTGTAACAATGCGAACCGAAATCGTCCTGGACCAAGAGGAATAGGGCATTTTCCATGAACAACGATTGCTCGCCTCTGCAAGTACCGTCCAAGAAGAGACTTTCCACGTTCGGCCTAGCCACGTGATGTTGCCGAGCGACCGTGTCAGCTTTCCGTAGCTCCCTTTTGAACCAAACCTTCAACATCCTTGACCATGGACCTGATTCAAAAAGTGCTTGACATTGCAAGCGATCCAAAATGGGCGAGATGGCTTTGTCCTCTCTTGCTATGCGCCGATGCAGCATTATGCGGTCTCATCATTTGGAAAATACCGTGTGCGTGCACCACGAAATCTTGGATTGCGCGTCAATTGACCAGGCAACAGATACTGAAATTGATTGGAAAGCGTACATGGAGCAAGTTGAGCAGTACATCAACGGCGAGCGCGACTACACCAAGATCAGGGGAGGCACAGGGCCTCTGGTTTACCCTGGCGCCCATGTGTATGTCTACAGGTTGCTGTACAGTCTCACAACCCAGGGCTCGAACATCCTGGCTGCTCAAATCCTTTTTGCAGCGCTCTATATCGCGATGCTTGTAGTTGTCATGGCTTGTTACCGAAACGCAAAGGTATTTCGACATTGAAGATTTCAATTTTCCCTGGGAAGATGCTAACCAAGATAAGGTCCCACCATACGTTTATCCCATGTTGATCCTGTCAAAAAGATTGCATAGCATTTTCGTTCTGCGTCTCTTCAATGATTGCTTTGCGATTGGCGCATTTTTTGTAGCCGTTTACCTTTACCAAAAGCACCTTTGGACTGCGGGTTCCGTCTTCTACTCCATCGCCGTTGGCATCAAAATGAGCGCATTGCTGGCCATACCCGCATTAGGGCTGATCCTCCTCCAGGGCGTAGGAGTTGACCGAGCCGTGACACAGGCCATAATCATGGTTTATTTGCAGGTGCGTCCATCGTTTCACATTGGTAGCAGCATGAGCTGATGGTGCTCCAGCTAGTCTTCGCGTACCCTTTCATGCAGACCAACCTCAAAGGCTATTTCTCCCGCGCTTTTGAGTTTACCCGCGTCTTCCTCTACAAATGGACTGTCAACTGGCGCTTCGTCTCAGAGAGTACGTTTCTTTCCAAGGAGTTTGCCATTGCACTACTTGTGGCGCATCTTGCGCTACTAATCGTCTTCGCTGCCTACCGGTGGATCAAGCCCGCTCAACGATCCGTCCCGGACATCATCCGTCTCGTTTTGAAGGAGCCAGCCGATCAGCGACTAATATCGAGGCGCGTGAACCCGCAATTTATCCTGACCACGCTGCTCTCTGCCATTGCCATTGGTATGCTCTGCGCCCGGTCCCTGCACTACCAATTCTACGCCTGGATTGCGTGGGCGACACCCTTCTTGCTGTGGCGCGCAGGCCTTCATCCTATCCTTCAGTATTCTATTTGGGCGGCCCAGGAGTGGGCCTGGAACGTGTACCCGAGCACGAATGCCAGTTCTATGGTGGTTGTGGCAGTGTTGTTTGTTCAGATCGCAGGCGTGTGGTGGGGAACAAGACCAGACAGCGAAAAGGAGGGACATGCAGTACATCCTCACACTGATTAGTCGCATGTCGTTGAGGCTGAGATTCCAGTGACCAAATGAGGAGACTCATCTCAATCGTCGTCTTCGGGGTCAGATGGGGGCATCTTGCCAACCGTTGAATCCTCGTCATCGCTGTCTTCGGGATACGCAGATAACTTGGCGAATTGGGCTGGCCTATAAGCTGTTAGCATCTCTTTTCCACGAATGGACGCGTACTTGCCAGTATTTCTGCTTCCTCCAGGCCTTTTCGTCTCTAACCACATTGACAATCTCCCCGCCAATCTTGTTTTCTCGCTCAGCCAGCGTTGATTGATCCAAGACGACAAAAGTGCCTCGCTTAACCCAAATCGTCGACCTGAACTTGGCATTGAGCTCTGCTAGAGATGTCCTACCGGAAGGTAGCTGAACCGTGTACAAGTTGTTTCCTTCGGCCTTCATGACTTTCGCAATCGTCTGGGCCTCGTCGAGCACGTTGGGCGGGGTCAGCGTTTCTTCCTCGACGGCATGAAGCTGGCGTTTGGGTCGTCCCATTTTCGTTCTGTCGTAAAAAGAGTGCGCGGTGTGTTGATTTGTTCGATAAACATGGCCGTCACTTTTTCACATGTATACTGCGTGCACAGATCGTATGGTGGGTCCTACGTGCCGACGGCTAGCGTCGGGAGCTTCCCCACGTCCAGCCCCTCCTTTGTTCCCTATTAACGCACACGGCTAGAACCTCAAGTTGATCCCTGGAATATTCATCTCTCCATATTGGCTGCCCCAGCCTATACCGTGTCAGGCACCACACCCTACAAGCCGGAAAATCAGAGAAGCAAAGATGGCCCCTGCCATTGGCTACTTCACGAATGTCCCTGCTCTAGAGAGCCATCCGAATGAGCACTAGTTAATAATTCTTGAAGACACTCCTAGGGATACTTGCGTGAGTACTTTGGACCAGTATGAGGTAAGGAGATGCGTCTTGTGGAACCGATTTTGAGAACAATGCGGTAATTTGGTTCCGCCCATCGTTCATTGAGCTGCATGCGACGGCTATCTAAGAACCCATGGATCAAGTTGCCTTTTCAAGGCACCATGCTTCCTTCAAAAGACTGAGCGCCTGCCAGCCTCGCGGCTAAGTGCCTTGACAAGAATACGGCGTTGTATTCGGCCGCTAGAATATCTTTCCTACTGTCTGTGTTGGCAAGTCAAAAATCTACGAGTTTGCTACTTTCGCCTTCCACGTCTTAGTACACCGAATTCGTCTTTCGTGTCACTTACCCACCACGCCAACCATGGCCCACATTGGGTCTTTCTTCGAAATTGAGAAGCCGTCGGGAAAGAAGCAAATAACTGATCCTCCTCGAGCACGACAAAAGTCCGTGTCAATCAGATCGCCTTCCAACCAAGCAGAGGACCACCTCGTTTTTGGCGAGACAATTGACAGCCGACGTCATAATCGAACCGACTCTCAAGCGTCCAACTTCACAGGTGCGACAACTCCACGCACGCCGAGCGACCTAGAGCATAGCCGTCCTTCGTCCCCCTTCGATGTCGCCACCATAGCACAAACATTCTGGAACCCGCCAATGAATAAATGGCGGGTTCTCTGCTGCTGCCTGGTCTACTTTGGTGATGGTCTCAGTGACTCGGCTCCCGGCGCCCTCATCCCGTATATGGAGAGTCCCAAGGAGTACGGAGTGGGCTATGCTATTATTTCGCTCATCTTCATCAGCAACGCGGCCGGCTTCATCGCCGCCGCCTTCGTCACCAATACAATCCACGAGAGATACGGGCGGGCGCGCAGTCTCGTGCTGGCCGAGGTATTCATGATTGCAGGATACATCATGCTGGTTGCAACGCCCCCCTTTTGGGCGGTGGTCTGCAGCTTCTTCCTACTAGGTTTTGGCTACGCCATCGGGCTTGCTCTGAACAATGTTTTCGTCGCCAATCTCGCCAACTCGACCATTATTCTCGGTCTTTGCCATGGTTCGTACAGTATGGGGGGCACGATTGGACCCATCCTCGCTACGGCCATGGCTTCTCACGGCATCCGCTGGTCACGCTTCTACTTTATTGCACTAGGCACACGCGTCGTATGCGCCTTCTTCAATGCGTGGGCTTTTTGGAACTACGAGAAGGAGACCACCTCATCGGTTCAGCTGCTCACGGTCCTTAAACGCCCTGGTGCCGCGGAATACCAAGACAACGCAGAGACTTCAGCCAACGATGAGCCCTCTTCAGAGCCGTCCGGGGCTGATCACTCGCCGGCCACAGAACCACAACAACCACTTGCTCGCCGAGAAACAGAGCGCTCTCTTCTGAAACTGGCCTTTAAAAACCGTACCACGTTGACAGGAGCTCTCTTCGTCTTCCTGCACCAAGGCGCCGAAGTCTCCATCTCCGGCTGGATCATCTCGTTTCTGATCCACTATCGCGGAGGTGACCCATCGCAGGTCGGCTACGTAACAGCAGGCTTTTTTGGTGGCATCACGCTCGGCCGACTCTTCCTCGTCCATCTCACACATCACGTCGGCGGCGAACTGCCTTTCGTGACGGCGCTCAGCATCGGCGCCATCGCCTTCCAAATACTGACTTGGCAGGTGCCGTCGCTGCTCTCCAACTACATCTCCATTGGAGTACTGGGTCTGTTAATTGGGCCAATATATCCCTGCTCCCAGACCATTATAGTGCGTCTCTTGCCGCCTAAGATACAGATGAATGCTGTTGGTTTGATTGAGGGCGCTGGTAGCTCAGGTGGTGCTGTGGCGCCGTTCTTGACGGGTTTGCTGGCACAGGCAAGGGGCACTTGGGTTGTCAACCCGGTTTGTGTTGCCATGTTTGCTGGGATGTTGGCTTGTTGGTGGGGTTTGCCGCGGGTTAAGAAGCCGGTCGAGTAGAGTAGTAGATGGGAACATCCGCTTCTCGGTATGTGATTCCAACTACATGGCGCAAGATATTGTTCTGGTGGCTATATCAGCTCCTGTCGAGTGTCCGAATGCTCCTCGTGTGCTCCGCTAAGGGACTTAGAAATTTCGAGCGCTCCCTATCGAGCGCTTTCCATTTTATAAATTTCTGAGTCGAACAACGCGCACCCCTGGAGCAATCAAGCTGCCCAGTCACGTCAAACCCATAGCTTTCTAAGTCTTTTGCGGGGCCACAGAGAGCTATCAATCACCTTAGGCAAACGGGACATTGAACTTTAAACATAGCCACAGTGAGTGATCAAGCGCCCTCAACACAACATAGATCAACTCCAATAAAGCACAGAGATGGACTGTGGTGCCGAGAACTCCTCATGTAAACGCGGAGATTGTTTTGGCGCTGGAGATCGTTTTGGTGCCGGAGATCGTCTGCACAGCTATTCTCATACGAATAGTGTTCAACTAAGTAGAGGGATATATTTATCTGATCTCAGCTTAAGTTGAATAGCAGTAACTCTTACTCGTTACTTCCTGCGCCATTTTTGTGGCCTAAATAGGATACCGTCGTCCAAGTAGTCGCCTCGCTCCCGCCAACACCATCACCACTTTATTGACCCAAATAGGCAACCTCATGCAATCACTTTAAGTTCAAAAGCAAATCCAAAAGCTTTGAGAAGGTGCCAGTCAATCGCCCCCTTCCCAAGCCGGAAGCATTGTCATCTTGTAGGAGGGAAAAAGCAAACAAAAAAAACCCCAATCAGATTCATACCTTGAACCAAAGAATGCACTCAGTCCTCATCACCCTCGTCCTCGGAGTCCTGATTGAAGCGGGGCACCGTACGCTTGTTTTCGACGACGATGAAGGGCTTGCCCTGACCGTCCTCTTCGACAGGGCCAAAAAGCCGCATCATGTCCACCATACTAAGCTTTCTGTCCGGGTTCGCATCGCCCATGACAGCATCAATCTGCTTCTGCTTGCGCCTCTGCATCGCCATGAGCTGCTCGTCGATAGATTCCTCGACAATGAAGCGTCTCATGACTGTGTTTTCCTTTTGACCGATGCGGAAAACACGACCAAAGGCTTGCTGCTCGACTGATACGAGTTGTCAGTTAAACCAAAATCTTCGGTCAAATGAACCCTAATAAGAAAAACTTACGGGACTGATTCCACCAAGGGTCCACTGACACTACGTGCGTTGCCATCGTCAAATTGAGTCCGATCCCGCCGCACTTGAGCGATGCCAGCATGATTCTGGCGTCAGGATCTTCGCCGAAGCGCTTGATGGTGGCGTCGCGCGAGCCAAGGCTCATTTTGCCATGGAATTCAACGAAGCCCCAGCCCTCCTGATTGCACACCTTGGAGAGAATGCGGATCATGCTGAGGAATTGAGTGTAGACGATGATCTTGCAGTTTGGCTTGGCGTCAATCCAGTTTAGGATTTGTGCCTTGATTGCAAGCGTCTTGGCTGAAGGAAGAACTGATCCGTTCATCTCGATCCAGCTTTGGACAACCTCGTCGTCGTCCCTGGCCTTCTTGCCGCGCTTCTTCTTCCTCCAATGCTTGCTTGTCGGTCCTTCATTGTCTGACCCCATTTCCTGCGACTGAATGACGGACTCGAGGTGGTAGTCTTTGCAAGGCAACGCGTTGCTGTACTCGTTCTGGCACGCGGAACAGCGGGCACGCTCGAGCCCTTTCAATGCTGCTCTATGCTGCACTCCTTCAAGGCAAGGAGTACAGTAAATATGGAAGCAGGAAGTGACTACAGGCTCCTCTGGGGGATTTCGACACTCTGAGCAAAGTGTGCGGGCTTGGAGCTCCTCCCATGCCCTGCCTTTCTGGAGGCTGCACAGGTACTTGCTGAAGTTGTATTGAAGCCCATGGGACCTTCCTGTGTCGACATCTTCATCGTTATCTGGCAATTCCTGGGCAATATTTGGCGATGATGCTGGGTCTTCGGGGCCGTCTTTGGTTTTTGCAGCCAGCATTCGTCGCAGTCCAACAATTTGCGCCTCTCGGAGCTCGTCGCGATGGAACTCAACCTGAGTCAACTGCATCAATTTCTCATGGTCTTCTCGCTCCAGCAGGTCTCGCATGACAGTCTCGATGATCAGAATACTGCCAGTCATTTGCCTCAGTCGAAGCAGCATGACGAGAACATTGGAGTAGTTGCGCTGCAGTGTGTTGTTTCGGGAGAAGGAGTTAATGCGGGCAATCATGCGCTTTCGCACGATATCATAGACAGCACGCTCGGTGTCATTGAACTGGCATGCGCGAGTATCCTCATCTGCATGAGGAAGACTGAGAATGGGCAGGGAGAAAAGGGTGTCCTTGTGCGTGCGCCGGATCATGAACTTTTGAAGCATGACCTCGAGCCGTTGCATCTTCTGGGCATCATTGTTGCCTGTATGAAGTCAGCATGGAGATGTCCAAGAAGTCATTAAAGGTATGTACCGTAGTAATTTGCCTTGAAAATGCGGAAGCTACCCGTTGAAGGGACCTGGAGGAATTTGAAGTAGGCATAGAGTTCCACTGAGACAATTCGTTACTTAATCAAGAAGCTTTGGTAAAGTTAACTCGGATTAAAAAACCTACAGGGAGAATTCAAGATAGGCGTCGCACTGAGCGTCCAGCGGAACTCAGATCTGATCTGCCGACAGGCCAAGGAAGTACGGCCTTTGTGGTTCTTGATTTGTTGTGCCTCGTCCAGAACGACGCGGCGAAAGTCAACGGAATGGAGCAGACCCTTTTTCTCCTCGAAATAATTTTGCCACCACTCTTGTTTCTCCTGGCTGGTCTGGAGCTCAAGTGGGATGTCACCTTTGGGAAAGCTGCGCATGATTTCGTAATAGGTTGTGATGACGATATCATATCCTTTGAGGTCCCCAACTTCATCATTACTGTCGATCCTAGAACTGGAGCGGTAAACCATGACCTTCATGTTGATGTCTTTCAACCTCACATGCTTGTCGATTTCGCTTCTCCATTGGGTGGCAAGCGTGCTGGGCACCACTATCAGCGTCGTCCTGGGACCATCGTCTCTGACTCTTCTACGCCAAACGTGGTCGTTGACAATGTTGGCCAAGGTCATTATGGTTTTCCCCTGGGCAAGTCAGCTTTGAATTCGAGGCACACGGGGAGCGTTCAAGGGCACAATAAATGACTTACAAACCCCATATCGTCAGAGCACAATCCACCTCTTGGCTCATCCACCCCACGTTCCCTTTCTCTCATGAAACCTGCTCCCAGAACTTGATAGTTTTTCAAGGCAGTCTTCATACCACCAACGAGCCATCCGCCAGCACCATCCGGCCTGCAAGCACCATGGCCCGCAAAATGCTTAGTCGCTGCCAATAAGTCCCTTCTGTCCAGCTGAGCGGTCTTCTTTTGTTCCGTCGGAACTGTTGCAAGAAGTCGCTTGAGTGCCTCGTCCTTTCGCATGGCGCGTTGGCCGTTCTCTCCAGCCGTGGCGTCCACGTAAGTTGCAGGCTCAGCTTCGTTTGCATTGGCGTCTCTGATGGCGTTGGAAGTGAGCAACGATGCGGTATCCAGGAGTCGATTCCGGGGGACGGAGTCGGCATTCTTACCCCGTCCTTTGGCCACCGCTTTCTTCCAACCTTTCCCTTGGCCATTATTGATGCCAGCTGTCCTGCCGCGCTTTTTAGTCCCGGTAGTAAGTGCCATTGCTAAAGTCGATTCTGAATCGTCAGCTCTCCCGGCGCGCTTCTGGCCGCAGGCAGACCTTGTTTCCAACTCGGCGTGATTCGTGATGTCTTGTTGATCCAAGGAGATATAATTAGCATCCATTTCGACTTCTTCACCCCTAGACGACCTCATTCTGTTCTCACTGGGCGGGGCTGGGGTGCAGAACAGCCCCTCTGAGGGGTAACGAGGCTTGCCATGCCAATCTTCGTCCTTGGGATTGGGGTCAGGCTCAGGAGACGTCGATGCCGGTCGACCTTGATAAGTCTCTTTTGCCTCCTCCTCAGCTCGTTTGCGGCGCGCTTTTTCCTCGAATTGCCAGCGGAGATATTGCATATCTTCTTCCATCGAGGTACCTCCGACCGCTTGTCTAGCCTTGAACTCCTTCTCAAAGTCCTCGAAAGCCCTTGTCGCACACGCGTCTTCGTCATGAAGTCGGGATTCTGAATTAAGTGTGGGCGTGGGCAGAAAGCCCTGGTATTCAGCGGCTTGAGGGCGCATGAAACTCTGGTTCAAAGGCTCTTGGCTGCTTACCTCCAATGGTTTGCTTTCAGTGAGTTCTTCGGCAGTGGGCTCGGTGGCATCGCCCCTCTGACCGCGAATGGACCGTAGAGCCGAGAGAAACTTGTATGGTTTGCTAGTTGACGACTCCTTGTCTTCTCCGGTCTTGAATTCTGAATCGGCCCCCGCGTAAGTCCCGGCCGATGGATTCAAGTACAATTCGCTCTCAGAATAGGACATTTCTGAGCGCTTGCGCCCATGCTGACTTAACATGGCTGCTGCATTAGCGTCGTTGAATCCTGCCAGGCTGAAGGACACTTCGTTTTCCACCAACTCGTAGACGGGGTTTGTCTGGCGATCTGGAACAAAATATGGACCAAGTTCGACTGACGGTTCCACAATGTCTCCCGGGGAACGGTAATACAGTTGTGAGATCTCTGAGTTTGTCGAAAGAGCGTGGTTGGGGTTGCGTGGAATCTCATTGCGATAGTTCACCTCGGACGACGAAGCACTTTCAACATGTGCACGCTGGAAGTCACTTGGCTTTTCTTCATCATCGAGGATGATTGGGTCGTTGTCAGTAAGGCCACAACCTCCCCATGCCTCGATAGAGATGAAGTTGCCGTCCTTTGGCTCTTGCTTGATTACGACAGCGCCCTTGGCGAGCACGATCGGGTCGTCGCCATCGTTGAGGATGATTGGGTCTTTGCCTGTGAGTCCGCAATTACCCCATGCTTCGACAGAGATGAAGTTTTCGTCCGTTGGCTCTTGTTTTATTTTGACATCATTGTCGTTAAACACAATAGGGTCTTCTTGATTGATCATGACATCGTCGTTGTCATCGTCGTCGTAATCGAGGATGATTGGATCTTTGCCTGTGAGGCCGCAACCGCCCCATGCGTCAACAGTGATGAAACTGTCATCCTTTGGCTCTTGCTTGATTGCGACATCGTCGTCGTCAAGGCAAATGAAATTTTCAACTGAATTTTCAAACGAAACAAGCGATGTTGACAGATTCGGATGCCAGTCGTCGTCGGATGCTTCTTGCTTGATGGTGGTTGTTTCCGAGGGAACAGCGTCAGGTCGAGGACCTCGTACTCTGGCCGAAGGCCTTGAACACGTGAACTTGATGGAGTCCGTCATTATGCAAGACCTGTGGATCTGCGTCCAGCGTACCTGGCAGGATTTCGAAGGAAGTTCTGTTGTGAGTAAATGAGCTCAAGTCCCGAGTATGGCGAAAAAAGCAACGGAGAGGTGAGATACCCCACTCGATTTTGAATGTTCTTCCGGTTAATTAAGTACCGCAGTGATTCGAATCAGGGCTGCAGTTGAAAACGGGAAGTGAGAGAGGGCTACTAGATAGTTTTGCTGAATTTTGGGCGAGTTTGAAGAGATTGGTGGTGAAGCCGCAGGCGGATTGGTGTAGAGGCGAGGTAATTGAGGTGAGAATGGCTGAAGCGGCGAGGTGGCGTGAAAAACGCTCTTCGTCAAAATGCCTGCGTTGAGACGGAGCTTGCCGCACAGGAGGAAGAGGTTTGCTTTGTATGAAGTGACGTAAACCTGTGAGGCAAGCAAGACGGCGTTGAAGTTGAGCGTAGTGTCGGGATTGATGAAGGAGAGAGGTGAGAAAAGTGGGGAAGACGCCTTAAGTACGGCTGCCTCGCAACAAGACCTCAGGTCACTAGGAAGCAGGAGGTATTTGCTTGCTAAAAACAGGGGCTGAAGCAAGAAGGCATCGAGGTGCTGCGGTGTCGAGGTGAAGAGGGTTGAAAGAGAGTTGAAGAAGGTTGATGAAGGGAGATAGGACGAGAACTTGAAGAAGGCTCTGGAAGACCTCAGACAATCCGCAAGGGTAAGGTATCTGCTTCTTGGGTACATGCAATGAAGCGATAACGCGTCGAGTCAGGGGCGTGGGGAGAGGTTGTGGAAGGAGAGTTGAGGAGAGTTGATGAAGAGTTGAGAAGGGTCGGACTTAAGCAAGGCCCCAAAAGCCCTCAGATCATCCACACGTGAAGGTGCTTTCCTTATGGTCAGTTGCAGCAAAGTAAGAAGGCGTCGAGATGTTCGAGCTTGGAGATTGTTGAAGAAGAGAGGAGCAGGTGAGATGAAATGGTTTATAGAGAAGAGGTGTAGTTGGGTTCGCCTTTCTCATAGCTTCAGTGGATTGCGGGCGAATGGAAGGCGCCTGTTGCCTGGAAGTATGCGACGACATCCAATAAGTCAGGTGAAGTGAAGGACTCCGAAGAGGGAAGAGGGCTACTGTGTAGCGGATTGAGTATGACAGAGAAAGGACGATTAGACAAGGCGAGAGGGCTCCAGGATAGACCAGGGAAATTAGAATCCGACGCCGATCTTGTAAGCAGCTTTTGATCACACATATGAAGAGAGCCGTTCTGAGGGAGAAATGTGATCAAGAAAGACGTAGAGTAAGTAAGAGAGCATCGAGAAAGGTCAAGGGTTCGGGTAGAGAGTAAGTATGGTGGAAGATCCCTGCCAGAATTGACGGCCATTTTTGTTAGACGACTTTGGGAGGAGAATTGATTGAACGCTTGTTCTATCCTATGAAGCTAGAGAAGGTCGTCTA
>JAIFKG010001306.1:0-21849 GCA_020351975.1 Phyllosticta ampelicida | reverse complement strand
TTCTCACAACGCACCAAACCGCACAACTGGGACCATTGGGGCCAAATCATCAAGGCAGACAATGGCCAGGGTGGATTCAGCAGGCGACAACGCCATTTAAAAAAAAAAAAAAAAAAAAAAGAGCAAAAGCCGAGCAGCAGGAGAAATAAAAAATTGAGCCATCGCCTGCAGGAATGCAATGCGCAGTGAAGGGCTTACACACCTGGCACCCAAAAGGGACTGGAAACCCAGAAGAAAAAGATGGTCGTCACACAGCATACTTCAGTCGTCAGTACCTGAGCCCGGCTGCAGCGAGTGGCTGCGGTGTTTGCAGACCCGCCATTCGGCGCCCCACAAGTGCAAACGTCAACTCATGGTGGTGCTGACTATTGCTAATGGCCACCGGCCCCCACGGTCTGCATTTTGCGAGAATGGGTGGAAGACGCAATAGTCCTGAAACATGTCTGGAAGCATTGGACGATCGAATGGATAGAAATTTGGGGAACGAACGAGCCTGGAGGACAAGGCTGTTGGCGTTCGACTCGAGGCAATCTGACGCGTCGGAGAGCTAGCGCATCGCATCTCATGTTGTGGCCTGCTCGTACAAAATGGAAAAAGGCGAAAGACAGGCAGCCAGCCAGCATCTACAGGTATGGCTGAGCCTCGCTTGCCTCTCGCTCATCTAAGCAGGAATCGCCGCACAAGGCTGAATCGGATCACCTACCTAAGAGTGCGGTGCTTGCGCCACCTTACCATGTCGAATGTGGATAACTGCAGGATGCCCCGCGCGTCCTTGATTGACCATGATTCGGCACCCTCGCTAGGGCTTAGGAGAGAGAAGCCCCCCAACACCCAAGAGAGTGGGTAGTCAGAACTTGTTTCTTAGCGTCAGTGGTTCAGCAGGAAGGTCGATGATACGATGCTTGCGCAAGGTTTAGTTGATGGCAGCCCCGAAAAGAGGAAGACCCCAAGCATAGAGGCGATTGAATTTTGAGCGAGGAGTTCATCTCGTGATATTTATATAATTGGAGGAGACCCTCGGGAAGTTCTCATCCTCATCGCCTAGGCAGAACGCAGTACGTGCCTCCGAACATCCGCATTTTCTATGCAGCCGCATCTAATCGGCGCCACGCCAGACCAACCACCCTGATCTTCTCACCTGGCACCTGAAATCGAAAATTTCAACCAACGACATGGGCTGTGGACCATCGCAACCCCCAGGACCCTCCTCCGGTTGCCACTCGGCACCCCGCTATAGAAGCAAACGAAGATGCAGGGCATCATCAAACTATTACGGCGCCGGATACTTCGGCGCCACGCCTGTAGTGATGAGTGGTGGTCATCACCATTACCACCATCACCACGGCGGAAACGGACACCATCACGGCGGCGGGGGCGGATACCATCACGGTGGAGGAGGATGCGGCGGAGGAGGATACGGTGGAGGAGGATGTGGTGGAGGAGGCGGCGGCGGAAGTTAAGATTTTCGTTGTTCGACCTGCCTGCTGAGAGCTCGTGGGCTATGCTGCCGCGATGTGTTGAAGGTCGAATGGCATGCCGTCTGGCGCGAGTAGCAGGCTTAGAAGTGCCGCTCTTTTCGGCTTGAGTGTTCGAGATCCTGGAATGGAATGAAATCGCGTCGACTTTTACGACGTGAAGTACGTTTGCGCACCGGATTTCGCGACGAGCTCACGCTAAGCTTTTCTTCTATTCCTCTTTCTCCTTCTCTTTCCCTTCCTGTTCGACTACCGTTGTGTTGGTGCCGTACCAGAGCGTTGAAAGCCAGTCACAAAAGCCCTGGAGGAAGGCAGTAATAGGGAGACGCGGAACCTATGAATGCTCCTCATCAGCCGCATCTCCTTATCAACTATTACGTTCTTCCCCTTCGAACGATTTCTTTGCACTGTTCTGGGAGGATGATACAGCAGAGTTCATGTAGATGGAATCAGACATACTAGACTCTCTTCTGCCTCCAAGTACGAGCGGCTGCTGGCAGAAAACATGAGTGGTGATGTAACGCCGAAGATTGCAAATGCAAGTAAGCCGCCGGTGTAGTCGGAGGATGGTTCCTGACCTTTAGAGATGCGGGAGAAATGTGAGAAGATCGAAAAAACGCGCAGAATTGATCGTCTTTGTCGCAACGGTCAGTTCTCCACAACAGCGGAGAAAAGTCTTTGTCTTTCTTTGTCTTTCCTGCGCAGCACAGCCAACGAGCCGACTCGTCGCCGGTTATAGCGCATCCGATCGGTCGTGTGGTACAAGATGTCTCTTTGTCTCCAATGGAGCCAGCTGTGACATAGTTCCTGCTACAAGACATACCAGCGGTAATGCCATGCTCCAGGCATTCTTCTACCTCTCTTCATGTTTACTACCAGAGCAAGTCATGAAAAAAAATGCGAACTCCACGACTTGGTGTCGAAAACTTGAGGATATGTGTGAAATATTGATGGCCAAACGATTGAGTCTAAGAGCATGACAATGAGGAGCCATCGAGCACTCCGCGTTTAGAGTTGACCTTCCTTTTCAGGTCCACTATGCTGTGGGTATAGTTGAGGTTGCAATGCGGAAGAAAATGGACGACACAAGATCGGCGCGGGCGAAAAAGATGCTGTTGGCTCTGACTAGGGCAGAGAGCGGAGACTCTGTTACCCACAACTCTCAACGTCCGCCAATTCTTTCTGTGTACATCTTATGATCATTTCCTGTCCCCACAAACCCCTAAGTGTGGACTTTTAAAGCATTCAACCCTCTCCCACAACCGCCACGCCCAACTCGCCATCCTCAATGGCCTGCATCACCAGATCTACCTCCTCTACTCGGTCAACCAACACCTTTTGCATTGTCTGGGTCCACGTCTGTCCATTATTCTCAAACCAGTCGCCCAAGCTGCGCACGCAGGCCTCGACCTGTCTCTTGAGCGGCGCATGCTCCTTCAAGTACAGAACTTGATCCGGCTCCAGCTTACACATATCCTCAACAATGTAATATTGCGGGATGTCATCGCCCCACCCTTCAGCACCAGGCTCATGAAGCGGCGTCGATTTGTACTTGAAGTAATGCAAGCGGTTGTTGCCATGAAAGTCAGGGAGGTCGCTGTGGAAGCCGGTCAGATCACCGGCGTTGGGGCTGCAGTGGAAGGGCGACGTGGGAAAGGAGCTAGGCGCGGACAGCGGATAGTTCAGGTGAATGTTGAAGAGCAGGTGGTTGTTCTGGTCCTTGTCTGGGAACCGCTTCTTGAACTTTCGCGCGATGGTCCCGTTGCTCGGACAGATGTTGGCGTCAATCACGTCGCGCATTACCGCATACACGTCGGCAATTTCGCATAGCTCAATTGTGCTCCAATTGTGCAGAAGGAGAGATCGCTGGCAGACAACTGCCCAATGGACGCGCGTCTCGCGTGTGTATCTGCTGTTGTGGAAGGCGCGGCTGTATAGCCAGAGTCGGTAGAGGGCGCGTCGAAAGCGATACCGTTCGTGTGGAAGGAGTAGCCGACGGTCTTCAAAGTTGTGCTTCCACTTTTTGAATGGGTAGATATTGGCCCAATTCTCAGCAGTGCGGCCAGCGTGGAGAATCTGCTTCAAGAGGGCAATCGAAAATGGTGCGGCGCGGATTGTGTGGGCCGGCTGGCTGGCGTTGTACGTGAGAAGCTGCGTTGCGTCTATCAGGGGTCCGTATTGATTTTCTGCAGCGGTTTCCAAAATCGGGAGCTTCCGTGAGAGATATATTCTGCGGAAGCGCTGGCAGGTTGAGGAGAGGGTCAGTACGTCCTCAACTGTACAGTGCAGATAGATGTTGGCCACAAGTTCAGTCGCCAGGAATTCGAACGCCATGTCGGTGATTTGAGGTTGCGAAATTCGAATGTTTTGACCGCGGTGCACTCGGGAGCTGTCGTGGTCTAGCGCTCTCTGAATAAACACGATTTTTGTGCTTTGTCGTGGTTGTACAGCTTATCTGGTAACTCGCGGGCGAGGAAAGCGCCACTGTCGGGCATAGGCAGGAGGACTACGCGCGGCGAGAGAATTGGGAATTGACATGGCGAAGAAGACGCATGGCCGGCGCGTTGCGGACTACAAACATCTATCATGGGTAAGGTTGGCGGGAGGTCAGGACGAGAGGGGTGACGGCACCCCGGCGGGCACCCAGCACCACATCGAGCCCCAGAAGATCGCTTGACCCGAGCCGCCCAGACCACCGAAGCCAAGACAAGCGCGTCATCGTAATCACCCGACCCTCGAGAGGCTGCGCGATCACCTCTCTCTCTCCACAGCTGAGGGAGCGAAGATCAACATTGCCAAAGCTACCGGCCACCTCTCCCCTTCAACGCCGATTGACCAAGCACAAGTCAGTCGCTTGGCCTTCATCAGCGACGACTCCCGATACTCAGCTCCTCAACATGGACGCGTCCACGCTCTCACCGTTCCTCCGCCTACCACTCGAATTGCGCCTTCAAATATACTCCTACGCGCTTCCCAAAACCATCCACGAGCCCTCCAAGCAAGAGGATGACGGCTTGGTCTGGCAGCGAAGTGACATCAGTCTGCTCTCTGTCAATCGCCAAATCTCGGAAGAGTGTCTCGACTGCCTGTATGGCGACAATTTATTCGTGGTCGATTGCGGCTATTCTCACATCGAATTCCGCTTTCGGACCATCCTGCCCGGCAACCACAACCTTGCTCCAAGCCGAACGTACTCTTTCCTTGACCATTTCTCTCAGCGCAACATCCAGAGAATACGGCATTATCTCATGTACGTTGAGCGCGTCGACAGCTACACGGGCATGATCAAATACAATTGCAGCGGGAGGGGCTTAACAGACCGGACAAAGGAACAAGTGCGAAGGTTGGTCGAGTGCTTGCGCTATGGAAGTCTCCAGAAAGTGGACGTCCGGTTCGTGAATCTCGAGCGGAAGTGGGAGAAGCAAGAGGTCCTCCGGCCTTTGGTAATGCTTCGAGGGGTGCGACAAGCCATTGTCTCGGGAGATCTCAACCCGGACTTTGCAAAGTACCTGCAAGATAAGATGATGGAGACTGGGGATAGGATTGGCGGCGAAAAGCCGTCCGCTAATCGACCTCGGGGTTCCAACATGCGAGAGCAACGTCGAGACCCCGTGCCTCCGCTTCTCGAGAAAATTTTGCTAGCCAGCTAAACCTTGCTCCGAGGATATCTATTTTTCCCAAGACTCCGAACGCCATGCGACATGCAATCGCTCTAAACACTTTTCATGCAAAAAGAGCCTTCTCATTCAGCGGGTCCACCTCTTTCTTGCGGCTGCCTTGGCTATTGAGGCCGAGGTCACCGCGCTTCGCCGTGCGCTCGAAGCCCTTTTCAGCGCGGAAGTTGCGCTTGGCTGCCTTTGCTACTCTCAACTCTCTCCTGACTTGGTTTGGCGAGACGAACTCCTTGTTCTCGAAGATGATGGGGCCTCCGAAGCTCGACTCCTGGATGATGATGGGGGTGAGAACAAAGCGCGGGCCAATCTCGACGAGCGACAGGTTGGTGTCAGTCTTGTTGACCTTTTTCGGGGCCTCGTCCACGTGCATTGCGTCGTCGTCGTCGTCGCCGTCGCCAGGCTTCGATTTCGAGGGCTCCGTCTCGTTGATCTGGTAGCATCTTATCCAAATCTTTCCATCGGCAATCGAAAAGGACATGACGTGGTCGACAAAGGGCTTCGTCTTGCGCGCATTCTTGGGAACGCTGAAAGTTTGGAGGAACAGCTCTTTGATGACACGCAGGTGGGCTTGCTTGTCGAAGGACGCATCGAAGGAGAGGAGGGGGCGCGAGCCCTTGAGACAGTTGCCGGTAAAGTGCAGCTCCTCCATGGTGTGCACTAGGCGACCAGGTCAGTATGCAGTCAAAAGAATTTTTTATGTCCAGAGAGAGCCTACAATTCTGCGCATGGAACTTGACAGTGGGACCGTTGGGGGGCTTGCTCATCCACAGGTAGAGATCCTGGCCCTTGCGAGCCTCGAAGAAGCAAATGTTGTTGCAGTTGTACAATTCGGCGAGCTCGTTGAGCTGGAAGAGCTTCGTCTTGGTGTCAAGTTTGGCATCCTTGCGGCTGTGGGGGAGGAGAGAGTAGAGATCGTTCATCAGGTGCCGGTGGCTGGAGTAGCGTGTCAGTGGAAGGCGTCGAGCATGGCGGAGGAGTCGTCGTTACCGAAAGGTGACGCCTCTGGAGCTGAGAATCAGAACCTTGTTCCTGATCTTGTGCTTGCCGGCGGAGCCCTGGCCATCATGGTCTTTGGCGCCGGCCTTGGAGATGGACTTGTACACAGCAGCCATGGCGACAGCGACAGGTGCGTGTGGAAGCGGGTGTGGTGCTGGAAAAATCGTCGGACGCACCAGCCGCGCATCGGGCAGTCGGCGGAACGGCGGCCGGAGTGTGACAGTACACCGGAAGCACGATAATCCGGCCGGTCGCCGAGACTGCCCGGTGCCAGGTGCCAGGGCCACTCCAGCCTGGCACAGCACTGCAGTGCGGCGAAAGCCATCATCCATGCCCCCGTCAAATGCCCCCAGGCGCTCTGGAGGACGACACGACGTTGGATACTTCTGCTTGTTGTTTCGAGGCAGCCGGATCCGATTCGTGTCGTCTCCCAATGCACTGCATGCACCATGCACCATGCACCATGGCCTCAATCAACAGTGCCGGTATTCCAGTCACTCCGCGTCGTGGCTTGGTCCACCGCCGTCATGGCCGTGGGTGGCTCTCGTCTTGCGCGCGAGGTAGGTCTTCAGCCGCCGCCGTGCAGCCATCATGTAAACCACCGTGTATCTCGTCGCGCCTCGCCCTGCTGCAGCCCATTCCACCCTTCCCATCTCCCCAGCATCGGCTTGCGCGCGAACGGCCGTCTGGCTCCCTTTGCCCGTCGTCTCGCAGTGTCGACCGTCGCGCTCCGCCGCCGTGTCCCCACGCCCTTCTCCAGTCTGATCGCTCTGCGACTGTGTATGCGAGCTTCAAAGTTGCTGCACTAGGACTTGGGCCAACCCGGTCGCGGCCTCGCAATCGCCTGCGCGTCCTGCCCTTTCCATCTCCCGCCCACCGTTCCTTGATGGCCTTCGCTCTCCTCCGCCCTCAAGCCCATCGTGTCCATCACCGATCCGTCTTCGACCGGCCATGATGCCCATAACGATGCGCCGCCTGCACGACACGGAAGGGGACGCCAAACAACCCCCCATACTAAACGATGTGTCCAGGGACCACCAGCCCCAAGCCTCCAATGCTGCCCGCTCGCCCACCCAAACGCCCTTTGCTGCCGACCGAGCGCCATCTTCCAACCCGTCGACGCCAGCGCCCTTGCCTGTGCACCCATCCTACAACCAGCCAACCTCGCCGTCTGCCGCCGCCAGCTTACCTCCCATCGCGTCGACTCTCTATCCGCGAGATCCTCCGCCTGCCGCGTCGAAGTACTACGACCCCACCTCAGACAACGCCTATCCGCCTGCTGCTCGCTCGGAATCACGATACACGGGTCACTATCAGGTGTGTTGGTCCACGGTTGCCCAGTTCAAGAATGAATGCACCGCTAACACCGCGGATGCCAGACTCGGGAGCCCTACAATTACGGCGACGCGCGACAAAGCGGGAGCTCCTACCACTCACCAGTAGCCGCTACTTTCCCTCCGCCACTCGCACCTCCACCACCTCAATCATCATCCCATCCGCAACCCAAGATCGACCAGCCTGTGCCATCTCCGTCGTCGCCGAAGCACTTTCACGACCACAGCAGATCCATCATGTCGGGCTCATCGGGCGCGTCGTCGAGCGCGACAGCCAGAGGACCTTCAGCAGATGTGAGTGATGATCATCGGCTCACCTGGGAAAGTAATTGACAAGTGACAGCCTCCACCTCGAGCGGACCCAATGTCGCTGTCCAGCATTATGTCCGGCTCCGACCCGTCGCCTTCGACTGTCGCAACATACCAGGCTCCCCCATCTCAGTCCGGCAAATCCTTGGTCGAACCCCAACCTCCGACCAAGGCAGCAGAAGTCGCTCCATCCTTCCCATCGCCTGTTGACCTCAAGTCTCCGGTCGTCCGCCCAGGACCAGAATACAGCATGACCAACGGGTTCTCAGCACCGTTGCGGCCCGTTGCATCCAACACGGTGGGAGACCCGGATCCAAAGGATGTCGATGCCGAGTTTGCGAAAATTGAGCATCTGGCTATGAGCGATGGCGGGGACGATGATGCTGGATGGGACAGCTTCCGTCAGGAGTATGAACAGCGAGGCAAAAAGCGTGTCCATGAGGTCGACAGCACTGAGGACGGGAAACGCAAGGTAGGATGCTTGCAACATTCACGAAGCCAATGCTAATGCACGACAGCGTCGCCGCACTGCCCATTTGAAGCGCTACCAGGACGCCTTTTCGATCCACGCCGTCCACGCGAAATGCAACTTTTTCGCACAGCATGAAAACGAAGCGTGGCAAGAGGTGCAGGCTCGGGAGATTGCCGAAGAGAAAGAGCGCAAGAAGGATATGCAGCGTAAGAGGCGGCGCGAGAAGACGTTGCAAAATGAGTTCCAGAAGCGCGATGAGGCTTTGGCCAAAGCCGAAAACGCAACCGACGAGGAGGAGGTCAGAAGGTGGATGCAAGAAGCCGAAAAAGCAGAGCTCAAAGCGAAGAATACCAACAGACTGTTGCAGGGAGGCACTCCGAATGCGGAATTTCGCGAGCCCACTCCTCAGGTTCCAAACTTGGAGGGCGGCACGATGTCTACCTTTCAAATGTCCGAAGACGGTGGAGTTCGTGACGGCCGCAAAGGCAAGGGCAGGCAGGGCGCAAGACCGCGGAAGAGCAAGGAACAGAAGCAAGCCGAGAAGGATGCTGCCGCAGCCGCGCAACTTGCGCTCGATCGCGGCGACGAACTCCCGGCCATTGCTCCAAGGGAAGAGATGCGGCTGGACGCTCTTAAGAGAGAGCGCAGTTTTACCGAAGAGTCGACTCCTCCAGTCCCTTCCATCGCGACGGCCATTGCGCCATTCGAGTCCAAGGAGTACAACAAACTCTACGATGCCATTTGGAAGGACCTCGCGCGCAAGGATGTGCCCAAGGTGTTCCGCATCAAGGACAATTCCCATCAAACGAAGTCGTCGAACCTCCGCAAGACCGCGCAGCTCGCTTCCAAGGAGGCTCGTAGATGGCAGCTGCGGACGAACAAGAGCATGAAGGATGTCCAGGCCCGCGCAAAGAGAAGCATGAGGGAAATGCTCTCCTTCTGGAAGAGAAACGAGAGGGATGAACGCGATCAGAGAAAGATTGCCGAGAAACAAGAGATGGAGAATGCCAAGAAGGCCGAGGCCGAACGTGAAGCCAACCGGCAGAAGCGGAAGCTCAATTTCTTGATCTCTCAGACCGAGTTGTACTCTCACTTCATCGGAAAGAAGGTCAAGACCGACGAGGTCGAGCGGTCAACGGACGACGTGGGTGTGTCGGAGCAGACAATCAAGCCTGGCGCACCTGACGCGCACACGATTGATCTTCCCTCAGGCAAGGCCAAAGCAGACGCAAAGGTAACGAGCTTTGACCAGTTAGATTTCGATGCCGAAGACGAGACAGCTCTTCGCGAGGCCGCCATGGCAAATGCCCAGAATGCGGTCAAGGAAGCCCAGGATCGTGCCAGAGCATTCAACCAAGGCAATGAGAGTGCGCAGGCCGACTTTGACGACAGCGAGGAGATGAACTTTCAGAATCCCACTAGTTTGCAAAGCATAGATATTCCACAACCAAAGATGCTGTCTTGCCAGCTTAAGGAATATCAGCTCAAGGGTCTCAACTGGCTGGTCAACCTCTACGAGCAGGGCATCAACGGTATCCTCGCCGACGAGATGGGTCTCGGAAAGACCGTTCAATCGATTTCGGTCATGGCATATCTCGCCGAGGTGCACAACATTTGGGGACCGTTCCTGGTGATAGCCCCAGCATCGACCCTCCACAACTGGCAGCAAGAAATCACGAGGTTTGTACCTGATCTCCAGGTCTTGCCATACTGGGGCAGCGCCAAGGACCGCAAGATTCTCCGCAAGTTTTGGGACCGAAAGCACATTACCTACAAGAGGGATTCGCCATTCCATGTCCTGGTAACATCGTACCAGCTCGTGGTCCAGGACGCTCAGTATTTTCAAAAGATTCGGTGGCAATACATGATTCTGGACGAAGCGCAGGCGATCAAGTCTTCGCAAAGTTCGAGATGGAAGAGTCTTTTGGGCTTCCATTGCCGGAACCGTCTCCTTCTTACCGGTACTCCAATCCAGAACAACATGCAAGAACTGTGGGCGCTTCTGCATTTCATCATGCCCAGCTTGTTCGACTCGCACGACGAGTTCAGTGATTGGTTTTCCAAAGACATTGAAAGCCACGCGCAGTCGAACACCAAGCTCAACGAAGATCAGTTGAAGCGTCTTCACATGATTTTGAAACCCTTCATGCTCAGGCGTATCAAGAAGCACGTGCAGAAGGAGCTTGGAGACAAGATTGAAATGGACGTCTTCTGCGACCTAACCTACCGCCAGCGCGCTTATTACACCAACCTGCGCAACAAAATTAGCATCATGGACCTCATTGAGAAGGCTGCTGTTGGCGATGATCAGGACACTGCCACCTTGATGAACCTGGTGATGCAGTTCCGGAAAGTCTGCAATCACCCGGATCTTTTCGAGCGCGCCGAAACTCACTCCCCAATGTCTCTTGCTTACTTTGCCGAGACCGCTTCTTTCATGCGCGAGGGTCACGAAGTCAACGTTGCCTACTCAGTTCACAACCTGATTGAGTATTCCGTCCCCAACTTGATTGGCAAGGGATCTGGTCGACTCTCTGTCCCAGGGCCGGAAAATCCCCAGGCTGGATGGAGAGGCAAATATATAGACCACCTGATGAACATTTGGCGACCGGACAACGTCCTGGAAAGTTCGAGACAGAACGGCGAGTTCTCATGGTTGCGCTTCGCAGACACTTCGGCCGGTGAGGCTTTTTCTATTGCACGGAATGGCATCTTCCATCGCACCATGGACTTGAAGCGGAACCCTCGTCACCTAGGCCGATTCATGGTCGCCTACGATGGGGACGAGGATGACTTCCAACCTACGCATTCCATGTTTAACATTGTCGGCCACAATGATCGACGACCACTTGCGGAGGTCACCACCGAGGGTTACATGCGGAACTTGCTCAACGTTTCAAATACTGCCTATGCAGCTACTGGACTCGAGATCATGGAAGCCGCATCCAAGCCTGGTGCCTCTGCTCCACCGGTAGATTTCTTCTATCCAAGCCAAGACGTCGTGCATGAGCAACGCACGTCCAACTTCAACCCGGAGATACGGTCTGTCCTCTATGGCATCACCGAAAACGCTGAGCAGCAGTTGCTCGAGGCCAAGGTAGAGCCCGACAGGTTCCCCATCACCGACATGCTTCCAGCCCCTGCCAACGCCAAGCAACGTTACACCCACGTTACCGTTCCCTCGATGAGACGCTTCGTCACCGATTCTGGCAAGCTTGCAACTTTGGACCGCCTCTTGAAGAAGCTGAAGGAGGAAGGCCACCGTGTCTTGCTTTACTTCCAAATGACCCGCATGATTGACCTTATGGAAGAGTATCTGACCTACCGCAATTACAAATATTGCCGTCTGGATGGATCCACCAAGCTCGAGGACCGTCGTGATACTGTCGCCGACTTTCAAACACGCCCGGAGATCTTCGTCTTTCTTTTGTCTACTCGCGCGGGTGGTCTTGGTATCAACCTGACCTCGGCAGACACCGTCATCTTCTACGACTCCGATTGGAATCCCACGATCGATAGTCAAGCCATGGATCGTGCTCACCGTCTTGGTCAAACCCGACAAGTCACGGTCTATCGTCTCATCACCCGTGGCACTATTGAGGAGCGCATTCGCAAGCGAGCTTTGCAAAAGGAAGAAGTCCAACGCGTGGTCATTTCTGGCGGCGCTGGTGCACACGTCGACTTCAACACTAGATCGAGAGAAAACAGGACCAAGGATATTGCCATGTGGCTGGCAGATGATGATCAAGCTGAGATGATTGAGAAAAAGGAGGCAGAGATGGCAGCTGCTGAGGCCAACGCGCCATCCCGCCGGAAGAAGGCTCAGGTAAAGAAAGCCAAGGAGATCAATCTTGATGACATGTATCATGAGGGTAAGTCTACTGCAGTCTCGATACATGCGGACAATCACTGACATCAGTATAGGCGAGGGCCACTTTGACGATGGCAGTGCAAAGCCTTCAGGAGCAGCAACGCCTGTCACTGAAGTGCCTGTAAAGGGGAAGCGAAAGGGCATGTCAAAGAAGGCAAAGACGCTTAAGCAGCGTCTCGCTATCGCCGACGGCTCTGGTGATGTTCATGGGTGAGCTAACTGTGGTAGAAGTTCTTGAGCACGATAATGCTGGAGCGATTCGGTAATTTCATGTTGGGGGAAGGGGGAGCTCACGACAGATGCGGTACCAGCCCATTCAATCAAGAGCTGCCATTTCAACATCTTCAGCCTGCGGAGTGAGAGGCGATTCTTCCGGAGTGTCATTGTACTTGTGGGGCATACACGAAAACGGTGACGGACAGGCATTAGAGGCAGTGGTGGCATGCTCGCTCTTGTCATGCGAGGAAGACTTTTGCAATTGCCCGTTGCATCACGATGCCCATTCTTAAAGACAGGTCCATTTTTTCCAGCGTTGTTCTCGTAGCTTGTGTATGAGTGTCTACTACATATGATAGATTCAATCTTTTGAGTAGAAAGTAGAATAATGCCTGCCTGGAAACAATCTAACGAAATAATGCAAATATAGTCGTTGCTGTCGTTGGATGTACCCCAAGTTCAACCAGCGGGTAGTTTGCCGGCCAGTCGGGGCGGCTTCTCGGTCAAGCTCCGGCCGGTCCTTGAGCTGACTGCGATCCCGTGTGAACTTTTTAAGCTGCACAACATCGACACTTCAACACCATCGCACAACAGGAACAATGGCTGGAACAATAGCTCTCAGAGCTCGCCAGCTAGGGAGGTCTTCACCGCGGCTAAGGGCTCCAGTACACCGCCAGCGATGCACGCTATCCCGCGGCTTCGCCACCGTCTCCAGCGAGACTGGGTAAGCTCAAGCAATTCTTCTCTCGAGGCGAACGGCTCACAGAAAGCCCGTCCAGTCGCCCCTACTACGATGTCGTCGTCGTCGGCGGTGGCCACGCCGGCACCGAAGCCTCGACCGCCGCGGCGCGCACCGGCGCCCGCACCGCACTCGTGACGCCGTCTTTGTCGAACCTGGGAATATGCAGCTGCAACCCATCATTTGGAGGTATCGGCAAGGGCACTATGCTACGAGAAATCGATGCGCTGGACGGCGTGGTAGGGCGCATCATCGACAAGGCGGGCGTCCAGTTCCGCGTGCTGAATCGTAAGAAGGGCCCTGCCGTGTGGGGACCCCGCGCGCAGATTGATCGGAAGCTCTATAATCGGTACATGCGCGAGGAGATTGTCGGGTACCCTGGTCTGAGCGTTGTGGAGGGCAAGGTTGCGGATATCGTGGTTAAGAGGGAGGACGTTGGCGAGGGACGGTATGGCAAGATAACGGGAGTAAAATTGGAAGATGGGACGACGATTGAGGCGAAAGTTGTCGTCATAACAACAGGGACCTTTTTGGGGGGCGAGATTCACATAGGTAGGTCTGCCGTATTGGTAATTGGAAGAAAGTGCTCTGACCACTGAACAGGGCTGGATGTGTTTCCCTCTGGGCGCATGGGTGAAGCCGCGACATTTGGATTGAGCAAGTCGTTACGTGAGGCCGGCTTCCAGCTAGGCAGACTGAAGACGGGGACGCCTCCTCGGCTTGACAAAAAGACAATCAACTTCGATGTCCTGGCTCCACAACTTGGGGATGAGCCTCCCGTGCCATTTAGTTACCTTAATGACCGGGTTCAGGTCGAGGATCAATTACTTTGCCACATGACATTCACCAACGAAGCGGCGCACGACATTATCAGAGCAAACCTGGACAAGAGTATCCACATTCGAGAGACTGTCAAGGGACCCAGATACTGCCCATCTTTGGAGTCGAAAATCCTTAGGTTTGGCCACAAGGAGAAGCACACAATATGGTTGGAGCCAGAAGGGTTCGACACGGACGTGTATTATCCCAACGGCATCTCCATGACGGTGCCAGCAGATGCGCAATACGAAATGCTCCGGAAAGTCCAGGGCCTGGAGAATGTCACCATGCTCCAACCAGGCTATGGCGTTGAGTACGACTATGTCGATCCCCGCAACCTGCGCTCGACATTGGAAACCAAGAGCATCAAAGGTCTGTTCCTTGCTGGACAAATTAACGGCACCACCGGGTACGAAGAGGCCGCTGGACAAGGAGTCGTTGCAGGAATCAACGCCGGCCTGAGTGCACAGGACAAAGCACTTTTCACCCTCACGCGCGCCGACGGCTATATTGGAATTATGATAGACGACCTCATCACCAAGGGCGTCACCGAGCCCTACCGCATGTTCACCTCACGCAGCGAATTCCGCATGTCCGCGCGCGCCGACAATGCCGACATGCGCCTAACGGTCAAGGGGCGCGCCGCTGGCGTCGTGAACGACGCGCGCTGGTCTAAATTCCAAGAGACGCAGTCGCAAATGCAAGAGCTGATCGCTATGCTGCAGCGCGAAATACACAGCTCAGCGCACTGGGCGAATCAAGGTGTCCGCATCCGGCGCGACACATCACAACGCAGCGCGTTCGAGGTGCTGCGGATGAACGGGGTCGACATGGACAAGCTGGCCACCATCTATCCGGCCATCTCGCAGTACGAGCCGGGCGTGCGCGAGCGCGTCCAGATCGAGGGCGTCTACGCGCCGTACATTGAGACGCAGCAGACGCTGATGCGCGTCTTCCTCCGCGACGAGAACCTTACTCTGCCCCCCGACCTTGACTATGACAGCATCTTTGGCCTGTCGAACGAGGAGCGTCAATTGCTCGCCGTCACGCGGCCGGAGAGCGTGGGACAGGCGCGGCGAATCGAGGGCATCACGCCCAACGGCGCGCTGCGGCTCCTTGTCCACGTCAAACAGGAGGCGAAGAACAAGGCAAAGGAGAAGGCGTGGATTGAGGTCGAAGCTAAGTTGAAGGAGAAGGGCGCGCTCCCGAGTGCTGAAGAGGACAGGCAGATTGCCGCGGCCGTTGACGGGACTGCTTGATCCCCGCGCGGAGGCTTTTTGAGACGACCTGGAGCATTGCATTCCGACGGTGTTGCTGGCGTTGATATACCCCCGGTTGCTTTTGGGCTGGATGGATTTGAGCTGTACGCATCATGACAATGTAAACATACCAAGTACAAATGGGTTGCTCTTCGAGATTCATCGGGATCTGGGATGGAAACGTGGAGCAGATGTATATGCTTGCGCTTGGCCTGGGACAAATCTAGCATCACCTCTTCTCTCGCTTCCCGAATGATACTGGAAATGTTTTCATCTCCTCGCTCGCACCAGAACGGATCACTGGTACTCTAAAAGAAAAAAAGTCTCCGTACCGCGGCATCTCGTGTTCGGCCCGATTGTCGCCCGGCTCCCACAGGCAACCGACATCGCAAAGCCTCGCGTGTCAATAACAATCGTGTGTCCGGTGTTCGCGAATCTTTCAAATCAGTTTACACTGCGGTTGTTGCATCACTTCGCCTGTGCTCCAGTCGAGATAAGGGCATCTATTTCGTGTGGCATTGGATATTAGCAAATAAGACGGACGCGTAGTTCTTGGCCAACCTGCGGCCCCGACGTTCTCTCGCCGAAGTCTTCTTCTTGTTGGACCTTACTTCGGTTTTAGGTCAGCGCATACGTTGTTGAGTGGCTCTTATACATACACCTCCTCTCGTTTCCTGCTCAAGCTTTTCTCTCCACTTCAATCCACCATCTCAAGCACGGATCCGGTCGCAGATAAGAGAGAAGAGAAAGAGCTTGGAAAAATCAAAAGAGTAATTGCTTCAGAAAATATGCAGGCTGTTGTTTTCAAGGGTCCCGGCAAGGTCGCTGTCGAGCAGAGACCCATTCCGAAGATTCAAGAGCCGGGAGATGTCGTGGTCAAAGTCAAGTATTCGGGGCTTTGTGGAAGGTTTGTCACCTTGCGTTAATTTCGCCATTCTTCTTGGACGGCCGTTGTCAATCAGCGTGGCGGACGCTGCGGAGTCATTGAGGGATCCTTTAGTCTGACCTTCAAAGACCCACCGTTGGAGTCGATGCTGGATTCGTTCTCCGTTGCTTGAACCCCTGGCACTTGTCTCACTTTCACCCGCGCTCGTGTCCATTCTTCGATGCTCTACTGACGCACGTTGCCTTCCACAGTGACCTCCATTACTACCGCGGTCTCGAGGCTGCTGGCGACAACCCTGATTTTGTTATTGGACATGAATTGACAGGCACCATCCACGAGGTAGGCTCTGGAGTTAAGACTCTGGCCGTTGGCGACCGCGTCGTGTGCCCATTCACCATCAGTTGCGGCGAGTGCTTTTACTGCAAGCTGGATCTGTCCTCGCGATGTGTGCAGTCTAGATGCTTCGGTACGCCCGGACTTGACGGTGCTCAGGCTGAATATGGTGAGCGTGGTCAATTGGCTAAGACGCTTTGTAACAGTGTTGATTGAAGATGGCAGTACGCATACCGCTAGCCGACTCGACCGTTTTCCGTGCTCCAGAAGGCATCAAAGACAAAAATCTCGTTCTGATGGCCGATATCTTCCCGACGGGCTACTTCGCCGCGCTCAACGGCTTATCGCGCCTCCCGCTCTCGCGCATCTCGACCTCAACCGTCGTCGTCGTTGGCTGCGGGCCCGTTGGTCTTTGCGCCCTCGTTGCCGCCGCGGCGTATTCCCCTGCCCAAATCTTCGCCGTCGACAGTGTGCCCTCGCGTCTCGAACAAGCCGCCGCCATGGGCGCCGTGCCACTGAACTTCAAGGAGGTCGACGCCGCCCAGAAGGTGCGCGATGCGACGGGGGGACGCGGCGCTGATGTCGTTCTTGAGATTGTCGGGCTGAGCCCGGCGTTGAGGTTGGCTTTTGATGCTGTCAGGCCGTTCGGTGTCGTTAGCAGTGTCGGCGTGCACAATGGCGAGATTCCCTTTGCTGGAGCTGAAGGTAAAGTCTCGTCGTGTTGGATTCGTCACAGAGCTGATCTTGCTGACTTGATTTGTCTGCAGCATACGACAAGAACATTCAATTGCAGATGGGCCGGTGTCCTGTGCGGTCATTGTTCCCGCAGGCATTGAAGGTGTTGAAAGAGCACGAGGATAAGTTGGATTGCTTGACGGCGGCGCTCATTCCCTTGAGCCAGGCGGTGGAGGCGTACGAGCGTTTTAATAGGGCAGAGGTGCAAAAGTTTGTGTTTGAGGTTGAGAAATAATCATGCCTGGCTGGGTGTCGGCGCATGTTGGTGGGCATGAGGAGTTGTTGTCGGTGCATGTTTGGTGTGGCAACCCGTGTGGGGGAAAGGGTTTGCATGGGGCGCGAGCTGCATTAGAGTCTTCTGGAGATGCGTCTTGGAAAACTAGATTTCGTACGGAGTAGCCCTCGCTTGATATCTCTTGCAATATGCACTGGATCCGGGGATCAATGAATATATTCTGCCCAGACGAACCACACGCTCTGTATGCTTGAATCTGGCCAATCTGATTGGCCGAGGTCAACAAAGAAAGCGCACGTCAATAGAGGCTGCCGGACACATCGTGTTGTAGCCGGCGCGGACTGGAATTGACCGCCGCATAGAGCGCAAGAGATTTTCAAGATGCCAGTGCAAAGGCAAGGTGGAGGGTTGGTGCCCAAGGAGTGAGTGAGGTGGATCAGCGTTTCCCCGATTCGCTAGGTTCGCCACAGTGACGGCGACAGGGAAAAAGCGGTCCAACACAGCAGCCAACAGCCAACAGCCAACAGCCAGCAGCCCCAACCCAGCCAGCCAGCCATCCTTTGGCCTGCACCAAACCGCGAACCGTCTTGACGTCTCTACTTCTGCTTCATCTTCTCCTTATTCATCCTCATACGGCCGTTTGCTCGACCGTTTCCTTACCTCTCTGCTTCAATTCCTTCAGGCCGACATCACCTCTCGACGCCGCAGCCCTAACCTTTATCGTTATCGATCCAGTAGCGCTGCCTGTGCCCCGCTACTGACGTCCTTCCCGTTCGACCTTCGAAAAATCTTACCCCGGAGTCGATTCAACACCACCACCACTACCACCACCCCCCCATCACCACCACTCCTCTGACTCATCGACCCCCGAGCATCCACCATGGTTTCCGCATCCAAGGCCGCTCGTCAGGAGAAGCGCGACGCCGCTGGCAAGGGCAAGCCCAGCCTCAAGGAAAGAAAGGCTGCCAAGGAGGCGGCCAAAAATGGCGGCGAAGGCCCTGTCGACGGAGCCACCGAGAAGCTCGAGAAGCTCGCTCTGCAAACGGACGAGCACGGCGTCTCTGACCGCGTCACCACCGGTGTCCTGGCTTCACTCGAGGCTAGCCGAGACGTCAAGATCACCTCCGCCTCCCTCGTGTTTCACGGCAAAGTCCTCTTCAACGACTCGACCATCGAGGTCAACTACGGCCGTCGCTACGGTTTGCTCGGTGAGAACGGCTGCGGAAAGTCCACTCTGCTCCGTTCCATCGCCGCTCGCGAATTTCCCTTCCCAGAGCACATTGACATCTACCTGCTGAATGAGGGTGCACCCAAGACCGACGTTGGTGCTCTCGACTGGGTCGTCGGCGAGGCCCAGGCCCAGCTGGCGAGGATGGAGAAGCAGGCCGAGGAAATTCTCGAACACCAGGGCCCCGAGGCACCTATCCTGGAGGAGCTCTACGAGGTAAGTTTGATGGAAGCGCGCAAAATTTACCACACTGCTAACTCTACGCAGCGCATGGAAGACATGGATCCCAGCACCTTCCAAACTCGCGCCTCGCTCATCCTGACCGGTCTCGGTTTCAACAAGAAGACGATTCATAAGAAGACCAAGGACATGTCTGGTGGTTGGAGAATGCGTGTCGCCCTCGGCAAGGCTCTGTTCGTCAAGCCCTCGCTTCTGCTTCTCGACGACCCGACGGCTCACTTGGACCTCGAGGCCTGCGTTTGGCTTGAGGAGTACCTCAAGAAGTGGGATCGCACCCTTATCCTCGTCTCGCACTCCATGGACTTTCTCAACGGTGTTTGCACCAACATGATTGACATGCGCCTCAAGACTCTCATGTACTTTGGTGGTAACTACGACTCGTACATCAAGACCAGGACCGAGATCGAGATCAACCAGCAAAAGGCCTACGAGAAGCAGCAGGACGAAATCAAGCACATCAAGAAATTCATCGCTTCCGCTGGTACCTACGCCAACTTGGTCAGGCAGGCCAAGTCGAGGCAAAAGATTCTCGACAAGATGGAGGCCGACGGTTTCATCCAGCCCGTCGTTCAGGACCGCGTCTTCACTTTCCGCTTCGCGGACGTCGAGAAGCTGCCCCCTCCTGTCCTGTCGCTCGACAACGTCACCTTCTCGTACTCGGGCAACCCTGAAGACAACCTGTACGAGAACCTCGACTTTGGTGTCGACATGGACTCTCGTACTGCTCTGGTCGGTCCCAACGGTGTTGGCAAGTCTACGCTGCTGCGCATCTTCACTGGCGAGCTCTCTCCTACCAAGGGAAGCGTGTCCCGCCACACCCACTTGAAGCTGGGCATGTACTCTCAACACTCTGCTGAGCAGCTTGACCTGACCAAGTCTTCCCTTGATTTTGTCCGCATGAAGTTTTCGCACATCTCCCAGGACTACCAGTTCTGGAGACAGCAGCTTGGCCGCTACGGTCTCTCTGGTGAATCGCAGACCGCCTTGATGGGAACGCTCTCCGAGGGTCAAAAGTCGCGTATCGTTTTTGCCCTGCTCGCCATTGAGTCGCCCAACATGCTTCTGCTCGACGAGCCTACCAACGGTCTCGACATCCCCACGATCGACTCCCTTGCCGATGCCATCAACGCCTTCAACGGTGGTGTTGTCGTCGTATCCCACGACTTCAGGTAAGCTTTCTTGACCGCAGTGTTAAGGCAACTTGCTGACGTGAATGTAGATTGCTCGACAAGATTGCCAAGGACATTATGGTCTGCGAGAACAAGACTGTCCGCAGATGGGACGGCTCGATCGGAGAGTACAAGAACTACCTGCGCAAGAAGATGGTTTCGACCGGCGCTGTCTAAACGTCTTCGAAGATTGTACACGCGCGAGTGCGAGCAAGGGAAGCTAGACGCGGGAGACGGACCCGGAACACACGAAAAAGGCTGGCACTTTTTCCCCCTCTTTTTTCCTTTTGGCCGGCCTCGTCACGCATGACTGACATAGAACTGCATTGGGGGACTGTTCTCGTCTCGTCGCACCGCGGCTTCCTGCATTTCGTTTTCCGCGCTGGGCAGATTGGGTTGCCTGCACGCATCCGACTTCCAGCCAAGTAGATTCACGACGCATCAAAAGCCGAACATGGACGGAGACGGTTCGCCGTAAGAGAGGGCTTACGAGCCGGAGGATAGGGACGACGTGGCAGGAGAGCAAAAAAAGAAAGATGGGAATAGGGTCGTCGAGCCTACGAAGCTTGGCTTCGGTAGAGCTTTGTTTTGATATTTTCTTCTGCTTTCTTCTTACGTTTGCTTCTTGGGATAGATGGGTGCGGAGTTAGCTCTTTGCCAGTTGCGCTGCTGGTGCCTTTAGCAGAAGAGCACCATGCGTGCCATCCTAAACGACGCGAATACGACCTCGAGGTTCACCACCATAGACTCAGTGAGAATGCGGAGAAGTACCGTTGAAGGATTGGAAATGATGCTTGGTGTGTGTGATGACGTATCTCTTTGCTTTGCACTTTCTGTCCCCTCCAATTCTCACCGAGCAGAAATCGCACAATGGCACACACCCCCTAATGCACCTCACGTCGACTCCAGCTTCTCAGATGCCGACCCTCAACCCAAGCCTTGGACAAGCCTGACGCCCCACGACGACGAAGACGACGACGACGGCGACGACGACGGCGACGCAGATGCCGCCTCGCATGTGGACCGACAGCAGCACGTGCACGAGTGGTTGGGTGCAGCACGTAGGGGTGGTCAAACACGCCAGCCTGTCCGCGCTCTCCCGCATGTATATCGTGCCACACCCTATGCGTAGCACGCAACCACGCGCATTTGACCGTTCGCCGCCGACTCGACCCTGGCGTGGATCATGAACGCAGATGAAGGGAGATCAATCAGGACAAGGCGAGGCAAGGCAAGGCAAGGCAAGGCAAGGCAAGGCAAGGCAAGGCAAGGCAAGGCCAAGACAAGACAAGGAAAGACAAGGCAAGACAGGACAGGACAGGACAAGACAAGACAAGACAAGACAAAACAGGGCAAGACAGGGCAAAGGAAGCAAGAGGAAAGAAGCACGGCTGCTCCCGTCTTGCGGTCGATAGGTGTGCTTGTTCCATCCATCCATCCATCCATGCGTACATACATGCGTACGTAGATGCTACTTATATACCGTACTGACTCCATGCTTCCACCTCCTCCCCCCTCTCGACGAGACGCCCGTCCGTGGCTTGCGTGCTGCGCCACTGGCAACGAGCCGCACTCGCCACGTACAAACGCCTCTCCAGATGACGGCAGACTGCAGGCAACGCCTTTCCAACCCCCCGACCCGCCCCCAAAGCGCGTGCTTACCTTTTTCTCGGACGCGCGTGCGTGCGTGCGTGCGTTTGCGCCGGGGGAGGAGGGGGGGTGGGCGCGGTCCGGTCGGCGGTCGGTCCCTTGGCAAGCATCCGAAACCCAAGCCCAACGCTCGGATCCGAAAGGTCTGGAGTGCCGTTGTCGAAACGTAGCATGCAACGAGAGATTGAATCAGACGGACGGGGGGGGGG